>JAPXFY010005148.1:0-2500 GCA_030674185.1 Monoplex corrugatus | reverse complement strand
GTGGTAGATTATAGAAGTTTCTTTAGAACTGATATAGTCTATAGCTGGTATAGTGGTAGATTATAGAAGTTTCTTTAGAACTGCTATAGTCTATAGCTGGTATAGTGGTAGATTATAGAAGTTTCTTTAGAACTGCTATAGTCTATAGCTCGTATAGTGGTAGATTATAGAAGTTTCTTTAGAACTGCTATAGTCTATAGCTGGTATAGTGGTAGATTATAGAAGTTTCTTTAGAACTGATATAGTCTATAGCTGGTATAGTGGTAGATTATAGAAGTTTCTTTAGAACTGCTATAGTCTATAGCTGGTATAGTGGTAGATTATAGAAGTTTCTTTAGAACTGCTTCATCATAGCTGGTATAGTGGTAGATTATATAAGTTTAACCCCTTTGGTGTTAAAATTGGACGGGGGAATGGTCAACGCTAGAGGCGTATCCTTAACCCTTTGACTCCTGCACCCTGTCCATTAGCATCATGCACTGTTAACCATGATAGCGAAACAAAAACTTAACCCTTTGACTACCTCACCCTATCCACCAGCTTCCTGCAGGAAGCTGATGGATAGGGTGAGGTAGTCAAAGGTTAAGTTTTTGCAGTTGGTGGACAGAGTGCGGGAGTCAAAGGGTTAAATCATGTGTGCGATTGTATTGATATGTATAATTAAATTTCTGTAGTATAGCTGGTATAGTAGTAGATTATAGAAGTTTCTTTAGAACTGCAATAGACTATAGCTCGTATAGTGGTAGATTATAGAAGTTTCTTTAAACTGCAATAGTCTATAGCTGGTATAGTGGTAGATTATAGAAGTTTCTTTAGAACTGCTTTAGTCTATAGCTCGTATAGTGGTAGATCATAGAAGTTTCTTTAGAATTGCTTTAGTCTATAGCTGGTATAGTGGTAGATTATAGAAGTTTCTTTAGAACTGCTATAGTCTATAGCTGGTATAGTGGTAGATTATATAAGTTTCTTTAGAACTGCTATAGTCTATAGCTCGTATAGTGGTAGATTATAGAAGTTTCTTTAGAATTGCTTTAGTCTATAGCTGGTATAGTGGTAGATTATAGAAGTTTCTTTAGAACTGCTATAGTCTATAGCTGGTATAGTGGTAGATTATAGAAGTTTCTTTAGAACTGCTTTAGCATAGCTGGTATAGTGGGAGATTATAGAAGTTTCTTTAGAACTGATTTAGCATAGCTGGTATAGTGGTAGATTATAGAAGTTTAACCCCTTGGTATTAATTTGGATGGGGGAATGGTCAACGCTAGAGGCGTATCCTTAACCCTTTGACTCCTGCACCCTGTCCATTAGCATCATGCACTGTTAACCATGATAGCGAAGCAAAAACGTAACCCTGCAGGAAGCTGGTGGAGAGGGTGAGGTAGTCAAAGGGTTAAGTTTTTGCAGTCGGTGGACAGGGTGCGGTAGTCAAAGGGTTAAATCATGTGTGCAAATGTATTGATATGTATTATTAATTTTCTTTAGTACAGCTCGTATAGCGGTAGATTATAAAAGCTTCTTTACGAGTAGAACTGCTATAGTCTATAGATTGTAAAGTAGTAGATTATAGAAGCTTCTTTAGAACTGCTATAGTCTATAGATTGTAAAGTAGTAGGTTATAGAAGCTTCCTTAGAACTGCTATAGTCTATAGATTGTAAAGTAGTAGGTTATAGAAGCTTCTTTAGAACTGCTATAGTCTATAGATTGTAAAGTAGTAGATTATAGAAGCTTCTTTAGAACTGTTATAGTCTATAGATTGTAAAGTAGTAGGTTATAGAAGCTTCCTTAGAACTGCTATAGTCTATAGATTGTAAAGTAGTAGGTTATAGAAGCTTCTTTAGAACTGCTATAGTCTATAGATTGTAAAGTAGTAGGTTATAGAAGCTTCTTTAGAACTGCACTAGTATATAGCTCGTATAGTGGTAGATTTTAGAAGTTTCTTAAGTTCTCTCCTCTAATTTCTTTTCTTTCTCATCAACTTCGGTTCTTGTTCTTCTCATCGTGGTCCTTATCATAAACTATTAGAGCTTGTTGTGGGGTTATTTAATTAGTGTGTGAGTGTACTTTTCTTATCTTTTCTGCGTCATAAACCATGTCTTGTCAGGTTAACATACAAAGTGTACTGACATACTAAAATTATGAATAACGACGTGAACAAAATTTGAATAGGCACCTGATGAATGAAAACTCAAGAAACATATTTCAACCAGCTAAAACGCAAAGGACCGAAGCATAAATTCTAAAATGCTTGAAAGTCGTAACAACAATTGTAATAAATCTAAAATTGATATAAAATATATTACGACAAGCTGCGAAACGCGCGTCCGCACGTGCACACACATAAAACACACACATACACACACACACCACACACACACACACACACACACACACACACACACAGACGCGCATGCACACACACGCACACACACACACGCACAGACGCGCATGCACACACACACACACACACACACACACACACACACACACACACACACACAC
>JAPXFY010005147.1:0-7500 GCA_030674185.1 Monoplex corrugatus | reverse complement strand
CTATCTATATATCTATCTATCTATCTATCTATCTATCTGTCTGTCTGTCTGTCTGTCTATCTATATATCTATCAATCTCTGTCTCTCTCAATCACACACACTCTCTCTCATCACAATCTTCCGGCATTGAAGTGTTGACAACGTGTGACGAGCCGTCTGACTTAAAACGCTTACTCCTGGTTCCAGAGCCCTTACTTGTGCAAAAATTCCAGGTAGGCTGCAGCATGCCAGAGGTGGCGTTGTGCTTCCGCTCCGTTTGTGGTACTTTTCAGTCCGTGTACATTGCTTTTATGCATCGAAGAGTTTTGAAGAGAAATGCTCTGTTTGTACGGACATTGAAAATGTGCAATGTGCAAGCCGGTGTTGTGGTAGGGTTGATCCTCACCTTTTTTTACTACGGACATTTATTGCAACGCTGTGGAGACATCGAGATGAACCCCGGACCACGATCTGCTGGCAAGACAGGCAGCACAAGGCAGACACTACTGAGTTCCAGCGCAAGTCCTGCTGCCTCTGCATCTTCTACTTTTGGGACACATGCATCTTCTCCCAACAGGGAACCAACGACCGCCGACGTCATCGCCATGCTCCAAGAAATGCAAAAACATGATAAGACCATGGACTGTAAGTTAGATGATGTAAAAGACGAGATGAAAGCCCTGAATGACAAATTTAATTCATTACAGGAGGAAGTTAAAAAACTTAGAGAAGAGACACAAGACTTGCGTAACAAGAATGCAGAACTTGAAAAAGCTAACTCGGAGCTCATGGACAAAGTAAACAATCTTGAGAGAAAATCTGATGACTTGGAAGGACGTTCAAAACGACAGAATGTCATTTTTTATGGAATGGAACGAAAGGATAAGGAGACAAATGAAGACTGTGAAAAATTAGTGCAAGATCTTGTTTCAGAAAAGATGGGTGTGGAAGGGGAGGTGGCTTTTGATAGAGTTCACAGGTTAAGTGCAAAACGTGACTCTCCTATCATTGCACGATGCACCTTTTATAAGGACAAGATCCGTATCCTTAAAGCCAAAATGAAGTTGAAGGGGAGTCAGATTTTTGTCGGAGAAGATTTCTCCAGCAAGGTGCGTGAATTAAGGCGCAAATTGACCCCACATTTGAAAAAGGCCAGGTCTGAGGGAAAGAGAGTGGCAATGGTTTTTGACCATCTCGTTATCGACGGGAAAAAGTTCGGGCTTAATGCCACAGAACAATTAGTGGAACTAAGATAGGTCATTGGCCGGCCCGTTCATGATAAAATGTATGCGTCCTTTTCCAAAGGGAACGAACAAAAACTAACACCGGTGCACATCTCCACGCACGACGGACATAGGCCTATTGGCGACTGTCTCTCATGTGAAGGGCTTAATTCACGTGGAGAAGAGTTGATTGAAAGCGTTACTCCCGACCTTCATGGTTGGCAGACGTGTTCTTTGAATGATGAACGCGACAGATATAAATCGGATGTAGAATCAAAATCGAAAATAACTGAAAGTTTTCATATGTATGATAATAACCATGTGCATAATAAGGACTCAGATGTGTACCCGTGCTTGAGTAAAACGATCTCTTTTCTCTCATGGAACGTTAACGGTTTATTTTCCAAAGTTACTGAAAAAGATTTTGTTTCGTATGTGTGTGAGTTTGATTTCATATGCTTTGGAGAAACATTTTTGGAAAAGTGTCACACAGATGTTTTTGTTGGCTATACTGTATTTTGCAAACCAGCGGTAAAGCTTTCGTCCCAAGGGAGACGATCTGGGGGATTGGTTTGTTTGGTAAAAAACCAGTTGGTTCCTTTCATAACATGGATTGATATTAAACAAACTAATATATGTGCATTTGTTATCGATAAACATATGTTTGGTACTTCAAAAAATGTTTTGTTTATTTGTGCTTATGTTCAGCCAGAAGGTTCACCTTACTATACATATTTCGATATTGATAACGGAATCTCTGTTTTGGAAGAATGTCTCGTTGATTGTTTGCTGTCGTTAGGTGATGCGGAAATATTACTTTGTGGAGATCTGAACAGCAGAACGTCAAATTTTTCTCCAGAAATTTACGACTGTTTTGGTATTGACTCGTTGACGAATAGTCAACCATCATGTACAGATCGCAGATCTGAAGATTCAGTTTTAAATAATTACGGTAAAATGTTGTTGAATTTGTGTGCTGCATTTGGTTTGTATATTTTGAATGGAGTTTGTAATGGCGACCATCAGGGTCGCTATACTTACATATCTGAGAATGGGTGCAGCGTGAACGATTATTTTCTTATTTCTAAAGATCTTTTTTCTTCTGTTTGTAATGATTGTACCTTATATATATCTGATCGCATTGATTCGGACCATTTTCCTGTTCAGTTACATATTACTTTCCCAAATGAAAATACATTTGGAACGGATGTTTGTGACAGTGACACAGTGACTGAAAAATTTGTGTGGAGTGATGAAAATGGTCATGTTTATAGATCAAATTTACAGAAAGAGGAGACGCGTTTGAAATTTCAATCTGCTATGAATTTGATTGATGTAGATGTAGATGATGCTTTGAACGTGTTCAATGACTGTATTAAAGATAATGCTGAAAATATGAAAAGATACTTGCATAGTAACAAGACAAACACAAATAGTGATTGGTTCGACTTTGAATGTTTAACAGCCAAACGGAATGTCCGAAGATTGTTAAAAAGATTTAGAAAAACTTTAAGCGATGAGGTCAGATGTATGTATACTATTGCTAGAAGAGAATATAAAAATCTTCTGAAAAGAAAGAGAAGATTCTTTAATCTAGCATTATTGAACAGCTTGGTGTCCACATTGAATGACCAACAGGCATTTTGGAAATCCGTTAAAAAGGCATCATTTAAAAGAAGTCACTCAAAACGTTGCATTACTGTTAACACGTGGTTTGAACATTTTCGTTCTCTGTTAGATAAAGATGTTGTGCAAGAGGTTGAGTATACTATGCAAGTCAATGAGGAAACAGATGACCATCTTAATCGTCCTGTTTCAGTGGATGAAGTTGTGTCCGCCATGCGTAAACTAAAGAATGATAAGGCTGCAGGTCCTGATCTTATTATTGGTGAATTCTTTAAAAATGGAACAGAAGATACAATTCAGTTTTTCCTGAAACTATTCAATAAACTTTTTGATGATGGCATATTTCCAGAAAGTTGGTCAGAATCAATAATTTTACCATTATTTAAGAAAGGGGACGTCAGTAATCCAAATAATTACAGAGGAATTTCTCTCTGTAATATAAGCAGTAAATTATATAGCACCATTATCAATAAGAGGTTACAGGAATGGGTTACAATTAATGATATTACAGGAGATCACCAAGCTGGCTTTAAGAAGGGATATTCTACAATAGATCATATGTTTACTCTCCTCTCATTTATTCAGAAACAGTTTTCTTGTAATAGAAAACTGTATGTTGCTTTTATTGATTTTGAAAAAGCATTTGATTCTATTGATAGAAATTTACTTTGGCCAATTTTGTTGAAGAACGGTGTAAATGGTAAATTGTTTCAATGTATAAAGGCAATGTATCAAAAAGTTAATTGTCGAATCCGCTGTGGGCTTCATTTTACAGATTATATTAAGTGTACAACTGGAGTTAAACAAGGAGATGTTTGTAGCCCTGTGTTATTTTCTATGTTTATTAACGAGCTTGCTCTGGAGGTTATCAGCAATGGGCGTCATGGGGCCAAATTTCCACAAGATTTATCAGAATTGTTTATTCTTTTGTTTGCAGATGATGTGCTGTTGTTATCTGAAACGGTTGTAGGTTTACAGAGGCAGTTAACTTCTCTTTACAGAGCAGCAACTTCTTTGCATCTTAAAGTAAATTTGAACAAAAGTAACGTTGTCGTATTTAGAAAAGGAGGACACTTAGCTGCTAGAGAGAGATGGGTGTACAATGATACAATTATGCCTGTTGTAAATGCATATAAATACCTGGGAATTTATTTTTCTACACGTTTGAGTTTTACTCTGGCTTGTAAAGATATTGCTAGCAGGGCAAAAAATGCATTGCTATGTGTGATGAAAAGATTGAATATGTTAAATAATAATTCATTTGATTTACTTGTCAAAATATTTGATTCACAAATACAGCCAATTTTGCTGTATGGAGCAGAAATTTGGGGATTAGATAAGGCAGTTATGCATTGTGAAGCTGTACACTTATTTGCTTTGAAAGGATTTTTAGGACTGGATAAGCGCACATCTAATGATTTGGTATATGGAGAAACAAACAGATACCCATTATTTGTTCATTCAGTTGTACGATGTATTCAATTCTGGTTAAAACTATTGCACATGGAAGACAATAGACTGCCGAAAAAATCCTATAAGATGCTGTTTGATTTAGATTGTAAAGGTAAGAAGAATTGGGTAACTAGTATACGTATGTGTCTGAATGAATACGGGTTTGGTAATGTTTGGTTTTTCCAAGGAGCTGGCGATGAGAGACAGTTTATTCGTGATTTTCGACAAAGACTTATTGATTGTAGATGGCAAAACTGGAATGACCATATACAGACAAGTGGAAGATATGATTTTTATAGAACTGTCATAGATTCTCACAGTGTTAAACCGTACATAAGCCTTGACCTGGATATTAATTTGAAAAAAATAATAGCAAAATTCAGACTTGGTTTATCAAATTTAAAAACCCATCAGTTGAGATACAAGCAACACAGAGAGTCTGATTTGCTCTGTCCCTTATGTATGCAAGCGGAAGAAGACGAAATACATTTTGTCCTGTGTTGTCCAGCTTTAGATGAAATCCGCTCAAGGTTTATCCCTCAAAAGTATTTCAGATGCCCAAATATGTTTAAACTGTGTTTGTTAATGTGTTCAACTCGTTTTGATTATATTAAGAATTTTGGTTTGTTCCTGCTTAAAGCAGTTAAAATCAGGGAAATTGCTTTATCGTAATACACAATATATTTTGTTGTTGATTGTTAATCCTATATGATATAATATCTGATTATCTCATTATGTTTATAAGCACCCCTTCAGTAGGGGCTATGGCCTTTCTTGAATAAAATTCTGAAGTCTGAAGTCTGAAGTCTCATCACAATCTCTCTCTGTCTCTGTCTTTCTGTCTGTCTCTGTCTCTTTCGGTCTGTCTCTATGTATATGTGTATATATATATGCATACATATATATATATATGTATGTATGTATACATATATTAATATATATATATATATATATATATATATATATATATATATATATATATATACACATGTGTGTGTGTGTGTGTGTGTGTGTGTGTGTGTGTGTGTGTGTGTGTGTGTGTGTGTGTGAGTGTAGATAGATACATACATACATACATACATACATACATACATACATACATACATACATACATACATACATGAATAGGCAGATATAGATAATGTACAAACACGTGCATACCTCAATTGATTAACCGTGCTATGCTCAGGTCTACTTCCAGTCTCACAGCACGAATCGTGTGAGAGGAGAGAGACAAAGAGAGAGAGTGAAAGAGAGAGAGAGAGAGACAGACAGACACAGACACACAGACAGAGACACACACACACACACACACACACACACACACACACACACACACACCACACACACACACACACACACACACACACACACACACACACACACAGAGGATAACTGCTTTATGTATTCTATGTTTGCATCTCAGTACTGCTGTCTTAAATTCGACAATCTAACACAAGGCCTTTTGATTTTTTTTTGTCCAAGCCTACATTCTCTCTCTCTCTCTCTCTCTCTCTCTCTCTCTCTCTCTCTTCTCTCTCTCTCCCTCTCTCTCTCTCTATTTCTCTCTCTCTCTCTCTCTCTCTCTCTCTCTCTGTCTCTCTTTGTATAATACATGTATATGTATTTACACCGAGAGATAGAAAGAGACACTGTTTGTGTGTGTAAAGGCGTTATGCGTGTGCGTGTGGTGCGTGTGTACGTGTGTGTGCGCGCGTGCGCGTGTGTGTGTGTGTATCTGTGTATATATTTATATATATATATATATGTATATGTGTGTGTGTGTGTGTGTGTGTGTGTGTGTGTGTGTGTGTGTGTGTGTGTGGTGTGTGTGTGTGTGTGTGTGTGTGTGTGTGTGTGCCGCGCGCGCAAGTGGGCGAGCGTGAGCATGAATATTAATACATATGCTAATACACGGAATATGTTTGCTGATTTCCAGACTATTTCAAATATCTAGGGTTTTTTTTTTTTTTAGCCATTTTCTTGGTAGGTTTATTGGAATAAATTTCTTTATGAATAAAAACATATTTGAACTAAATTCTGTTCCTTGCAATTTTTTGTGTCAGTCCACTGTCTCATCTGGCCTCATTACCATTTCAGAAAACTGTACGTGGATGCCTCATCAACAGCAACCTGGTTCCCATTGAGATGTTCAACACCTGTCTGAAATTACGCCAGATGCCTATTGACGTCCAGAATTGCTCAGTTCTTCCGAATGCCGCCAAGAAGTGTGGACGCGCTTTGGTCCGAACCGGAGTATTTTGCCATCTCTAGAGCAGATGTGCAAAAAAATGGACAGAAACTATCATGTATCGACTTAGGGATCGCATCTGAAGACTGACGTGGTTTACATTATTAACAAAGTTAAATGTTTACAAGACTGGTGGTACTGGTTTGCAAATAAGTGATAATGATAGGTGATGATGATGATGATGATACATATTAGTAGTAATATTAACAACATCAAAAGAACAACAATAATAACAATAATAACAACAACAGTAATAATAATAATAATAATAATAATAATGATAATAATAATGATAAAAAAAATAATAATGATAATGATATAATAATAGTAATAATAATAATAATAATAATGATAATAATAATAATGATAAAAACAATAGTAATTATTATTATCATAAAAATAATATTCATATTACTACTACAGCTACTACTACTACTACTACTACTGGTAATAATTATAGTAGTAGTAGTAGTAGTAGTAGTAGTAGTAGGTAGTAGTAGTAGTAGTAGTAGTAGTAGTAGTAGGAAGAAGTAAAAGAAGATGATGATGATGAAGAAGAAAGACACTGCATTGCTCCAAAAGTTTTGTTCTTATTTGGCCTATTTCCATTTGAGGAGGAGGGGGAAGGGAGTTAACAGACAACAACTAGAATAAGGAGAATTCCATTTATCAACGTCAAAACTAGGACCTTATACAAATGTAGATCATAATAGAACAAAACAATAGAAAACGAACAAAAAGAAAAAAAACAATTGTCCATATATTAATCAAGTATAAACAAAGCTGTTTACATACATTACTACACTATAAATTAGTCAGTCGAATTCATATATCAACATTAATGTAGTTTTTAACAAAGTCACTTCATCAAAAAAACAATAGATAAGTAAACAGAAGTACCACCAGTCCGCATAGAATATGATCAGAGGCATAATTGATTGAAACGTAATACTACAAGTGATGTTGTGC
>JAPXFY010005146.1:0-15777 GCA_030674185.1 Monoplex corrugatus | reverse complement strand
CGTCATCTGTTTCATCACTATGGATCGTTTTTTTCTGCTTCGATTTCCGTTCAGTGTACGTCTCCGTCTGTCGAGATGGTCAGCATCTGTGGCCTGCTGTATGGCCTTGGTCACTGCTGGTATTTTAGCCACCTTACCTCTCTCTGTGTCTCACTGGAAGTTTTACAGTCAAAACAGCATCTGTCTACCTTTGCCCATCACTCAACGTCAGTTTCCTGGCCAGCAGTATGCTTTTGGTGTCTTTATCGTTCTCAACTTTATCCTTTCCTCTGTCATTGGAGTTGGTCAGGTGATCATCTATCATACCATCCGCCAGTCGTCAAAAGGCCTGCAGAAAGACTGCCGAAATCAGGATGTCGCCATTGCACGACGTCTGTTTCTGATTGTAGTCACTGATTTCTGCTGCTGGTTTCCTATTGGTGTGATGGGACTGCTGGGTGCAAATGGTGTACGTATCTCAGATGTTGTCAACGTGTGGGCCGCCGTCTTTGTCTTACCTCTCAACTCAGCACTCAACCCCTTTCTGTATACGTTGAACACGTTGTTGGAGAGACGAGCCAGACACGTGGAGAAGAAACGGATTGAAAAGATCATGGCTAACGTGTATCAGCACATGCGTACGTGGCCCAGTGACAAAGTGCTGGAACATGTGCGTAAGTGTGTAAGTTTGGGTTTAGTGGCAAAGACAGATGTGCTGGATCTGCCAAGTCATGGACCAGGGTCAGCTGCACAAGACAGACACGAGGAAGCTGATGGACAGACAGCTAGATTAGTGAACAAGGAAGAGATGTAAACACTTAAATTAAAAAAAAAAGATGAATTATCGATCTAGTTATCAGTATAAGTAACAGAAATTCTTGTACATGTACCATTTTTGTGACTATCAGCACAAAACCAGTGCTAACTCGTTGAGGCAGAATAAAAGTGAAGGCCGAAAGTGGGTGGTGAGGGTCAATCTGGATGATTGTTTTCAGTAGAAATGCACTCCTTAAACACCAAACTTTCAATTTAATATACACATTTAGATTAAAAGTGCCATTAAACAATCGAGCTTTTATGCAATCAGTACTATCAATGTTTGGTCTTTTTTCGAATTAGATTACATACATTAACCGAATAAACATGCAGTATAATATTTGCAGCGCCCCAGACGTTTTCTTTTTCAGATTTAAGATCATTTATTATTACTATAAGCTGTAGTCCAAGGTAGGATGTACGTGAACAATGTCTCGTAAAACATTATACTGAACATATATTTTGGAATTCATAAAGCAATCATTTGTTTCACGAAACGACTATTTTTCTCATTTTTTATGTTTTATACAACAAACAGCAGATGTTGTATACAGTGTCACTGTTTGTTGATGGTATCAATAGACTAAGTGTAAATATGCGATGGTATCAGTTGTACTTATGCAGTGTTATAAACACTTCTTTAATATTTTGAAGTGCTTCAAACAGAGAAAGAGGTGGGGGAAGAGAGAGGGGAGACAGAGAGAGAAAGAGGGTAAGAGAGAGAGAAAGAGGTAGAGAGAGAGAGAGAGAGAGAGAGAGAGAGAGAGAGAGAGAGAGAGAGAGAGAGAGAGAGAGAGAGAGAGAGAGAGAGAGAGAGAGAAAGATCAACACATTGTGAAAAATTGTCATAGATTCTGTGGTCATTGATGTGGCATAGAAATGGGACGGAAACAATCTGAATGCTATATTGCATTTCTCTTCTTATGGTAAAATCTTGTGGGCATCTGTTTGGTTGGTTGGCTGGTTGGTTGGTTGGTTGGTTTGGTTGGTTGGGTGGTTGGTTTTTCGTTGGTTGGTTGGTTGGTTGGTTGGTTGGTTCTTTTTAGGATCATGACACTCAGGGAGGTTACCTTTGTGCTCACCTATTTTTTCGTCCTATTTTCTACGCCATCTCAATGGCCACAAAAGCTGGCACAGTTTTTACAATTGTGTTGATGATGTCGATGAAGATGATAATCATGACGCTATCGAGTTCCATCTAGGATTGAGATTGCGTGTCGTGGCTGTACCCTACGATTACTATCATACTTTGTTTGTTTGTTTGTCTTTAAAGCGTTTCGATTTTTTTTTCAAATGAGTGTACCCACGTCGATTTGCCTGCACTGTGGAGACGATAGGGTACTGCCCAGTTCTCATACTAGGTTTTTGATAGCCACACATGCAAGGTGTTTTTTTTATAATTTCATAGGTCACCAGACACTGACATGACTTACAAGATTTTTAACGGGCACATTTGATGTTCCTGCGTATGTACATACAGGAATGTGTGGTTCAGGCATTATCAGGTCTGCATACGTGTTGACCCAAGAGATCAGAAGACTCTCCACCCTTTACCCACCAGGCAGGATGTGGTACCAGGCAGGATCGAAACCAGACCTGATTGGAAGTCCAACGTCTTAGGGAGAAGGGAGAAGAGTGGCTGAATGGTTCAAACGTTCACCTGCCAACAAGTAAACTCCAGTTGCCAGGGTTCGCTCCCATAGCGGCCTCGACTTTTCTCCTCAGTTTGACCGGAAAATCGAACTGAACGTCTAGTCTTTCGGAAGGGGACGAAAAACGAGTCAGACCCATGTGACTTCTGGCTGTGCACGTTTAAGATCCTGCGGCAGTTGAAAATCGTGAAGAGCAGGGCATTGCCGGCTGCCTTGGTAAAAAACAATGAAGAGATAGGTTGATTTCCTAGGTCCCATCCTTTGAAGACCAATTAGCCTATTTGCTTTTCTGAAGTCTTGGTTAAAAAATATGAATATGACTATGAATTTGAAGCGAGGGAGAGGGGATGGACGCGGCCCTTGTGGTGCTGGCCCCGGGAAAAGTTGAAGTCTCTGCCACCTCACTCCCCTATGACCCTAAGGTTATGGATCTATCTAGGTTGGACCTCAGGACCAGGCCAGCTCATGAGTTTCTGAGCAGGCTTATGGTCTGTGCCATGATCATTCTGGATCTCCATCACTTGGCACCTGTGACGTTAGTGCATATGAAATTCATTCCGAGCGCTTAGACATCATCTTGACAAATTGAAACTGGAACTGAAACCAACGTCTTACCCACCTGACTTTTGCAACTGCCGGCATCTGACCTTGATTTCAGCGTTTGTAATCTGTTGGCTGTGTGCTAAGAATGTAGTAATGGTCGTGTGGAGTATGTGAATGTACGTGTGCGAGTTAATGCGTTTGTGTTCGCACACACGTGTGTGTGTGTATGTATGTGTGTGTGTGTGTGTGTGTGTGTATGTGTGTGTGTGTGAGTGTGTGTGTGTGTTCGCGCAAACATGCGTTGTGTGTGTGTGTGTGTGTGTGTGTGTGTGTGTGTGTGTGTGTGTGTGTGTGTGTGGTGTGTGTGTGTATCTGTGTGTGTGTGTATATGTATGTACATATGTGTGTGTGCCCGAGCACACGTGTTTGGATATGTTTGTGTTCGCGCACATATGTGTGTGTGTGTGTGTGTGTGTGTGTTCACTCATGTGTTTGTGTGTCTGTCTGTCTGTTTGATATACGTATATGTGTGAGGGGAGGGGATGGCGTGGGTGTATTATACCTACGTGCCAAACAATATGTGACCTCCCAGTCTTAACTAGTATTTTGGGCATTTTGAGAGATATATATCACTGGAAAGTGTACATTCTGCTGATTATTTTGGTACTTGAGTAAAGCTTGTACTCAAAAAAATGTAGAAGTTATGTATGTTTAAAGTCATTAAGTTGTATGATGGCCATTTTGAGAAAACGGCCTCTAAAGTCTTTGTGTGCTCTCCTACACATTCTCCTTAAATTTCTTTATTTGGTGGCTTTGACCCAGTTTGTTTCTAATTTTCGCTGTCATTATATGAAAGGTGCACCAAAGAGCTTTCCGTCAGTATATTACATGTGTGGGTACTGCACAGGTTACGGTTTATAATAAGAGACAAAAATAGGTACTTTTGGTAGGAAATTTCGTTCTTTCTGCTGCGATCAGTGCATTAAAATACCATTTTAAATTGATGAATACTATTTTTTTCAAGAAAAAAATTTCTGTGGGGGACAGATTATAGTCTACAGAAATCAAATTTGAGAAAAAGTCAAAACACCCCGGATAGACCCTCAGTCACCTTTTCAGCTCCAAATGCTGTTCATCTGACATCGAGTTAAGACTGATTTCGTGGTGGGAGGTCACATATTTACAAAACTTTAATGCATCTTATATTCATTCAAGGCAAAGAAAACACTGCATACTCTGCATGGCCAACATCAAAAGAAACTATAGAAACGAAAGAAACCCGAAGTAACCATTTTGGTCATTTTCACTCTGTTCAATAAAGTGGTCAAAGCTAATGTAATTGGTTAAAGCTCAATTCACTTTTGATCAGCCATGCTGAAAACAGCTACAATTCTTTCACTTTAAGAAAAACACAGGGTTTTCAAAAAAGTAGAGATTATTTCAAGTAATGCTCATAAAATCTATGTCAATACAAATGATTTATATCAGCATAAAGATATTAGATTTCGAATGATGGTAATATTGATACAGAGGTAGGGGAAGGGAAAGAATGAGGGGTGTGGGTGCATGGGGAAAAGGAAAGAGTATACACACACAAGAAAAGAAAAAATATGATGATGATGAGGAGGAGGAGGAGCAGGAGCAGGAGGAGCAGGAGCAGGTAGTGGAAAGGTGGCAGACTACACGAGAGAGAGAGGAGAGAGAGAGAGGAGAGAGAGAGGAGAGAGAGAGAGAGAGAGAGAGGAGAGAGAGGTTGAAAACACTTTATTACTCACAGATAGCAGAGACAGATCCCCATCGAATCTTTGCAAATCGTGATTTTCGAAGCCATGTTGTTCGCGGCGAAAGGCATAAACAATGATGGGTCAGCCAATCCCTATGCGCGATGTCCTGCGGTTACCATGAAAAGTTCGTAACGCGATCTCTCATTGGTCTATTGGTTCGACTCCTTCACTTTTTGTTTATGCCAAATATTTCGAACCAGTGTTTCTGACAAGCTGATTTTCATGCAGTGAACGCGTGTCATATTGGCAGATTGATGCGTCTAGTGTGTCGGCTTCGGCCTGCACCGCTGGCTAGCACTACTGTGGAAAAGAAGAGCAATGCGTAAGTCTCTTCCTGTCAGTACATAGCCTCTCCATCAGCAAGCCCTACGCTGTGCCTCCTCTGGCGACAGGCGGTAACTGAGCACCTCACAGACTCAGGCTGAATCTCGTAGGACTCGGAGGAGGTCTGGCCCCCAGACGTGAGGCATGCAGGCCCACCAGCGTATGGACACGCCCTGGTGCCCACGAACCAGATCCCCAAGCTATGGGTAAATAGCTCCACTGCCTTGTGGACATCTCGGGAGAGAGTAAGGCTAAGGGAGTCAATCCTAAAATAAAAAACCGATGGAAGGCAAGGGGAAACCACCATCGTACTTTTCCCCAGGAAATCCATGGACAGAGGAAGAATAAAGAAGAAAGTTAACGACGTCAATAGGTGCTCCTGTGGAGGGACTGTCATGCGGCACAGGTGACACCAGACCGTCAGCCAGCTACTGCAACCAAAACCAAGATTAAATTCAACACCAAGGTGGCAACATGGAACATCAGAACAATGTTGCAGAAAGGCAAATTAGACAACATCAAAATGGAGATGGAAAGGCTTAACAACAGTATTTTAGGACTAGGGGAAATGAGATGGATGGGGGCAGGCATGATAACATCAGGAGAATATACAGTTATATAATCTGGTGGTAATTCACATGAAAGAGAGGCATCATAATGGACAAAGACAAATCAAAAGGAGTTAAAGGATACTGGGCAATGTCTGACAGAGTTTTACTGGTCAAATTCAGAGGGAAACCTTTTGATATCAACATCATACAGGTGTATGCACCAACATCCGCAAGTACTCAGGAAGACATCGACAACTTCTAAGAAGTTTTAGAGATGGTCAAGGTCCAATGTAAATCACAGGAAGTTACAGTCATAATGGGAGATTTTAATGCTAAAGTGGGACAGGATAGGGTGGAGGATATAGCTGGACCGCATGGCCTTGGTACACAAAACGAAAGAGGGGGGAAGCTTGTAGAATGGGCACAGATGAATGAGTTCATTGTAGGAAACACCTGGTTTGAGCAGCCTAACAGAAGAAAATGGACTTGGATGAGTCCAGGAGATAATACCAAAAATCAAATTGACTACATCCTGATCAACAAAAGATTTAGAAATTCTTTACTGTCAGCAAAAACACTACCAGGCACAGACTGCAACAGTGACCACAATCGGTAGTGGGAAGTTTCAGGCTAAAATTGAGGAAAAGGAAACAGACCAAAAGCAACATCAAACTAAACCTTGGACTCTTGAAGACAGATGAAATGATACGTCCAAAATTTAATGTACATGTTCAAAACAAATTCAGTGCTCTGGAAGACGTTGGTGACAGTGAGGAACAATGGACAAAGTAGAGAAGTTCTATAAATGAAGCTTGTGAGGAAATCCCTAAGGCAAATAGAAAAGCAAAAAAGAGCTGGATGACTAATGAAATTTTGGGCCTGATGGAGAAAAGGAGGAAGGCAAAGAGAAACGAGGAGATATACAGGAAGATAAACAAAGAGATCAGGTATAGGTGCAATGAAGCTAAGGAAGCTTGGCTGAACACAAAATGCAAAGAGACAGAAGAACGACACAAAATGGATCCTCAGGGTATGTACAGACGAATTGAAGAAATTGTTCACAGGAAAAATACATGCACATCAACTGGTTGCTTAAAATCAAAAGATGGCACGCTTATCCTGGAAAAAGACAAGTTATTAGACAGATGGGGAGAGTACATTAAAGACCTTTTTGAGGATGACAGAAACGAAGAACACATTATAAAAAAGAACTTTGAAGGACCACCCATAATGAAAGATGAAGTCAGAGCAGCACTGAAAAAGATGAAACCAGGAAAAGCCCCAGGACCAGACAACATTACTACAGAGATGATTGAAGCCCTGGAGGAATTTGGCATAGAAAAAATAACAGTCCTCCTAAATGAAATTTATGACACAGGAAAATCCCCAAAGATATGTCAAAATCAATTTTCATTCCACTTCCAAAGAAGACAGGGGCTATAGAATGCGAACTCCATCGCACAATCAGTTTGATGAGTCATGTAACAAAAATCCTGTTAAGAATAATCATGATGAGGACAAGGAATAGAATCAAAAGAGAAATAGCAGAAGAACAGTGTGGATTTGTGGAGGGGAAAGGAACTATTAATGCCATATACATCCTAAGAACTATCATAGAGAGGTCAGTTGAGATGAATAAGGATTTTTATTTATGCTTTGTTGACTATACCAAGACTTTCGATCTGGTACGACATGAAGAATTGATCAACCAACTGGAGAGACTCAATGTCGATGGAAAAGATCTACGAATAATCAGGAATATGTATTGGGAACAAACAGCTGCAATGAGAATAGAAAACAATATAAGCTCTTTTCAAAACATCAAAAGAGGAGTCGGACAGGGTTGTGTTTTGTCACCAGATCTGTTTTCACTATATAGCGAAAACATCACGAGAAACCTAGAAGAAGACCCTGGATTAAAGGTTGGAGGGAAAATGATAAACAACAATCGATACGCAGATGACACCTTGCTAATTGCAGAAAATGAAAGGGACCTACAAAACCTTGTGAATATACTAGAAACAGAAAGCAAAGGTAGGGGGTTGGAACTAAACAGCAGGAAGACTGAAGTCACGGTGATCAGTAAAAAACATGAAATCCGCTCATGCAAAATAACAGCAAATGGCACAACCTTGACACAGGTTAATAAGTTCAAATACCTGGGAACAGTCATTTCATCAGACGGTAGATGCACATCGGAAATAGCTGGCAGAATTGGCCAAGCCAAAACAGCATTCAAGAAGATGACAAGCATTCTTACCAACAAATGCCTATCAATTTACATCAGAAAGAGAGTCCTTGAATGTTATATAGAACCAATACTGTTGTACGGATGCGAGGCGTGGACAGCCAACAAGCAAAGCCAGAGCAGGATTGAGGCAGCCGAGATGTGGTTTCTCAGAAGAATGTTGAGAGAACCATGGACAGCAAAGAAAACAAACGAGACAGTCTTGATGGAGGCAGACACAAGTCGATCACTGATAAGGAAGTTTAGGAAAAGACAAACAATATTTATAGGCCATTTTATGAGGAAGGGAGATTTGGAGCACCTGGTCACAACGGGAAAGCTGGAGGGAAAGAGAGCACCGGGTAGACCCAGGGAGAGAATGCTGGACGGACTTGCAAAGTGGCTGAGGATGAAGAGGGTGGGGGAGATGCTGGGGGCAACGAGAGATAGAGATGGTTGGAAGTCCATGGTCGCCAATGCCATGCGGAGGGCACCTGATGATGATGATGATGAACGCATGTCAAAGAAAGTACAGTTCATGACCTTTTAATGAGGTACAACATGCTGGGGCCCTGTAAAGGGTGCTCTACACAAATGTTGATCAAAATCATGTCTGCTTTTACCGTTTTCTGAGGATTATCACTACGTGTTATCTGGTTAAAACGCATTTTAAATACATTTTCCGATTGAATTATAAAGTGCTGAGTGCATGTACATGTAATTTAAAGATTAAATATTCCATTTTTGATGAAAAGTAAAAATTGACAAAATTGACCCATCACACATTTTCCAGGCCTCTACGCTTTTCGCTGCCTGCGAGTTAGGACTCATTTCGTGAAAACGGGTCACATATTTATATATTATACATATGTATATATGTGTATGTATGTATGCATACATTTCACATATATCTATATATCTGTCTATCTCTTTATCTCTCTCTCTCTCTCTCTCTCTCTCTATATATATATATATATATATATATATATATATACATATATACAACATGTATACAGATGTATATATATATACATATACATATATATGTGTATATATGTATACAGATGTATAGATATATACATATACATATATATATATATATATATATATATATTATATATATATATATATATATACTCCTAATCATAATTTAAGGGCCACTTCTTCCTTCCTCTCTAATTTTAAGTTGAAATAATTGACAATGTTTAGAATTGATTCTATGTTTTATTTCATCATTTCCACACCTGTTTTGGAAAAAGAAATTAGCACAATGACCCATTAGTGAACAGCACATGCATTTAAAGGAACATCCCCCCCTTTTCAAAAAACAGAAAGTGTCAGATTTGGCCAATCTGTTTTCAATATCGCGTGTGTCCGCCCCGAGCCTGGATGCATGCTTCACAGCGCCGATGCATCGACCCCACAAGGGTACGGAGTGTGTCCTGAGGGATGGCCGCCCACTCGATCTGCAGGATGTCGACCAGCCTGGCCAGGGTGCCCGGTGGGGGGTGGTTGTCCCTGATGCGCCTCCCGAGCACATCCCAGAGGTGTTCAATTGGGTTCAGGTCAGGTGAGCACGCTGGCCAGGCCATACGGACGACTTCATGCTGCTCCAGGAAGTCGGTCACAAGGCGTGCTCGATGCGCAGGTGCATTGTCGTCCTGGAAGATGGCGCCTTGACCAAGGTCCACAAGCGCAGGCAGTGCCACGGCCGCCAGAACCTCGTCCCGGTACCGGACCCCGTTCAGGATGCCGTCAATGGGGAGCAGGGGGGTCCGGGTACCACGGCTCATGCCACCCCACACCATCACCGACCCGCCGCCGTACCGGTTATGCTCTTGGACAGTGGCGTCAGCGAACCTCTCCCCTTGACGTCGCCACACCCGAGCCCGGCCATCGTTAAAGGTCAGGGTGAACCTGGACTCATCCGAAAACAAGACCCGGGCCCACTGTTGCCTTGTCCAGGTCACGTGCTCCCTGGCCCAGGTCATGCGGCGCACTCTGTTGACCGGTGACAGCACGGGTCGGACGGCCGGTCTCCGTGACCTCAAGTTTGCCTCATGTAGCCGTCTTCTCACCGTGCTGCAGCTGATGTTAGCACCTGTTGCGTCCCTCAGCTGACCCCTCAAGGTCACCACAGTGGATGCCCTTTCCCTCAGGACGGAGAGGGCAAGGTAGCGGTCTTGCTGTCTTGTCGTTACTCTGGGTCGACCCGTGTGGACGCCTTTCCTGGACTGCTCCAGTCTCATTGAAGCGCTCCAGCAGTCTCTGGATTGTGGAATGCGACACTTCAAGTCGTCTAGCAACTTCCCGCTGCGCTAGGCCTTCATCAAGCAGAGCGAGGGCTCTCCCCCGCTGCTCATCCGTCATCCGTCGTCTTGCAAGCATGGTTAAAACGAACCAAGAACGGGTCCTTTTTATCCTCGTCTGCGGGCAACTTTGGCTGGAGTAGTGTTCAAAAAGGGCTTGCCTTGCACGTGCAAAGCGAATTTTGTCTCTACCTTGCCTGCGTCGTCAGAGAGACCCTGCTGAAGATTCGACAATTTCGTGTGGAAATTGTCTTCCTTGGGCCGCCCATTGCAAATCGGCAAATCCCCAAACACGTGCCAAAAGGAAACTGCAATGTTGTCTGAGCTCTTATCCATTCAGTTACGGCAACGAATTGGAGAAAAGAGTAAGAGAAAATAGGTTATTTCTCCTTTCAAAAATTGACTCAAAAACGTTCCTGGCCCTTCAATAATGACGTGTAGTATATATATATATATATACATATATAAAATCATATACATATATTTGTTTGTGTATGTGTCAATTAACGCGATTGATTTATCTTCGTCTTATGTACGGTTCAAAATGTTATTAGTATTATTATTATTGTACTGTTGCAAGGCGTGGGCAGTCAACAAGCAAAGCCAGAACAAGATTGAGGCAGCTGAGATGTGGTTTCTAAGAAGAATGTTGAGAGTTCCATGGGCAGCAAAGACAACAAACGAGAGTCTTGAAGGAGGCAGACACAGGTAGATCATTCATAAGGAAGATTAGGAAAAGGCAGGCAACATTTATGGGCCATTTTATGAGGAAAGGGGAATTGGAGCACCTGGTCACAACAGGAAAGCTGGAGGGAAAGAGAGACCGGGTAGACCCAGGGAGAAGATACTAGACAGACTTGCAGAGTGGCTGGGGACAAGGAGGGTGGAAGTGATGCTTGGGGCAACAAGTGATAGAGACAGATGGAAGTCCATAATCGCCAACACCATGCGGCAAGGCACCTGATGATGATGATGATGATGATGACGATTATTATTATTATTGATGTTATTATTTTTATATTATTATTATTATTATCATCATCGTTGTTGTTGCTGCTACTGTTATTACAATTATTGTTATTATTGTCATTATTAACATCATCATTAATATCAAAAAGAGAGAGCATTAGAATGGTTTGGTCACATCAAATCTACAGAGGCTTGTCTCTGTGGGCAGAGCTCATCGATAGAAATGACAACGTGGGTTGATGACTGACAACGAATGCAGTAGGATTTTTTGTTTGTTTGTTTGTTTTTGTTGATTGTGTCTGTTTGTGCACGTGCTTATGCTATGCGTTTGTGTGCGTCCTTATGCGTATGTATTTGTGTACGTCCTTATGCTATGTCTTTTGTGTGTTTGCTTATGCATATATGTGTTTGCGTGCCTGCTTATGCATATGCGTTTGTGTGCTTACTTGTGCATATGTGTTTGTGTGCTTACTAGCTCTGTGTGTATACATGGATACGTGCATCCCTGTCACGAGTGTATGTGTGTCTGTCTGTTTGTATGCTTGTGTATGTAAATGTATTTGTGTATGGGTGTGTGTTGTGTGTGCTTACTTAAGTACATGTGAATGTAAGTGCATGTGTACCTCCTTGCACGTGTCCATGTTTGTATGTGTGTACATGTATGCACACGAGTGTTTGTGTGTATTTGTGTGTGCGTGTATGTGCGTGTGTGTGTGTGTGTGTGTCTTATCCAGACATAGCACTTGAATATAACCTATTACTCGATCGCGTTTTTGAAACAATGTCTTTCTGCCTGGGAACAAAGTCCGTGCTAGAGTTCATAATTATTCTGTTTACAATATTTATAATATCATAGCACATTTCATCCGTTCATCTAATGGTGTATGTGTATTATGCATTAACGTACGCGTGTGTGTGTATATATGTGTTTGTGTGTGTGTGTGTGTGTGTGTGTGTGTGTGTGTGTGTGTTGTGTGTGTGTGTGTGTGTACATGGTGTTACCCGGAGATACGAACAGAAGGCCACAGGCATGTGTTTTTTACTTGTGCAAGAAAAACGAGCTCTGTATTGGATCTCGCATTCTGTTTACAATGATTAAACTATTACGTATGCCAACTACAGCGAACGCAGAGTGCAGAGAGAGACAGACACAAAGACAGAAACAGACGGACAAAAACAGAGAGACTGAGAGAGGGGGAAAGGGAGGGAGAGAAAGCGAGAGACAGGACACAGAAACACATACACAGAGGACAGAGATAGAAACAGACACGCAAACATACCAACAAAGACATGCAGGCATAGAAACAAAAACACAGACTTCAATTCCGAGATTTGAAAACACTTCATTACCCAAAGATAATAACTTTACGTCTCACTGGATCTGTCTCACAGCGAGTCCGTACGCGGAGGTTGTGGATTCGACATCCAAGTGTGCCACATTTATTGGCCTGTTAAGCCTTTGAATGTTCCTGCTTGGAACGTGTAAACTCTCTTATATAGAGAAGAGGCCAACCGACCTTGGTAACATGACAGCTCCAAAGATACAAAGTTGACTATGCTGCCCTAAGCGAGACAAAATGTTTAGACAAGGATCAATTAAGCGAGGTTGGGTCAGGATATACTATATACTGGTCAAGTCACAAAGCTGAAAGAAAGGCAGTTGTTGGTTTCGCAGTAAGGACCCCTCTCGTCTCTCAGCTTGAGTCACAGCCCCAGGGCATCAATGACAGAATCATGACTATCAGGCTGCCCTTATCAGACAATGCATATGCTACTTTGGTAAGTGTCTATGCCCCACCATGACAAACCAAGATGAAAACAAACAAGCTTTCTACCAACAGCTTGATGAACTTGTACGCAGCATACCTGCAGGTGATAAGGAATTTCAACGCGAGATGGATCCATCCAAGATCGAAGCACTGGCATCAAATAGATTTTCTCATCTGCAGACAATGTGATCTGCGTGACTTTCATATCACCAGAGCAATGGGAGGTACCGAATCCTCTACAGATCACCTTCTCAGATCAAAGGTCAAACTCCACATGCGAAAAAAAATGCCCCAGGGCAAGAAACTTCCCCCCAAAACCTGGATGTTTGGAAAATCAATAATCCTGGCATAACAGTTGCCTTATAGAATGAACTTTCAAAGCGTCAAGAGCAGTTGCCTTAACCAAAGGAGAGACAGACGAAAACTGGGCCAAATTAAGAAACGAAGTTACCACCTTCAAATATCAAATAGACGTCCTCAAAAACATCACCATGACTGGTTTGATGACGACCATTCTGAAATTCAAAGACTTCTTGCTGAGAAGTATGCTGCACACAAGAATTGGCTAGTGGACAAACAGTCTGACTCAAAGCAGGACAAGTTCCACCATCTCAGAAGAAAAGTTCAGAAGTGCTTGCGCTTCATGAAAGATGAATGGTGGAAAAAGAAGGCAGAGGAGATCCAGGGTTATGCTGACTCAAAAATACCAAGCTCTTCTACTTCAGCTTGAGGGAGATGTATGGGCCACCACAGAGAAGTGCTGCCCCAATCCGTAACTTGCAGGGTGAGTTCTTCACTGATAATGAGGCAATAAATGATAGACGGTCAGAACACTTCGAGCAGCTCCTTAACAGGCCTTCACTGATTGACCCCAGCGTCATTGAAGAGATCCCAGCAAGAACCCCTACACATGGAACTTGATGACTCACAGATTCTCTGTCTGCGACCACTAAGCGCTTTAGAGTCACAATAAGCATCAAGAAGACTGAAGTTATGTTTCAACGTGCAAAAGGATCAACAGCAAACATGCTTAAATAAAGATCGATGGCAAGGTCATTAACAATGTTAACTCCTTCACCTATCTTGGTAGCAGTCTCTCCTCTTCCAACAGGTTTCAGCAGTCTAGTTTTCTGATTTTAGGTCAATAAAATGACTTCGAGCAAAAGTTTTCAGAACAAACCTTATATTACATGCAACTTTAACCGCACGATAATGGATCATGCAAATGATATAATCAACTTGGACAAGTTAATATATGACACAACGACTTTACAGAATAACCTTAGGGGTTTGGGGATAGATGGAACGGTAAGCTATGGAATTGTTTCCACATTTTGTATTAAATCTGAGTAATGAAGTCAAACAAGAACGGTTTTAAATAGGCTACACGCAGTGAATGACGTCTGTCTTATTGCATTTTTAAATCAACACACTATTCTGAAAAGTATTTAAATGATATAACAATAAAGAAGTTTGGAAACTGCATCATAAGGATACGCCTAAGATTAAAGAAACGTCACCAATATACAAACGAAACGTGTCCATTCTGCCCAGAGCCCTAAAAATGAATTTCACTTTTTTCTAATTTGTCCCACTTCTACAGATGAACAAATAAAACACTGTAATGTTTATACAGGAGAATCGCCACCATACACTTTACCAAACTACACTTTCACTTTTCTTATGTAAATATAATGTAGAATATAGAAAATGGCCATGCAGTTGGGTTATGCCTTAAAGTGGTGGACAGAAGAAAAGCAGTCAATGTAACATTACGAACATGTAGATATATATTGAAAAAATTCATATTAACAGTGGAGCACTTTGGACAAAATACTCTTCGTTTTCGTTCATTGCATTAGTTATATGCAAAAGTCTCATCACAGTCACCAAACGTCTCAACACTGTCACTCTCCCATCCACTTCCACCCCCTTTTAATTCTAATTGTATAAGAGCTGAAGATCTCAGAATTAAACTGTCTCTCTCTCTCCTCTCTCTCTCTCTCTCTCTCTCTCTCTCCCTCTTTCTCTATCTCTCTCTCTCTCTCTCTCTCTCTCTCTCTCTCTCCATTAAAGATACAGACAAAATATCTTTCATTGCAGTAATGTCAAAAAATCCCATTTCATTATTTCAAAATTTCCGATGATTTATGTAGCTGACGGTTGTTTGCAATGATAAGTAATCTAAATATCACGAAAAGAGAATAAGAATGATTTATTTCATCCAACATCTACAGCAGGATCAGAAATATCAATAGACTGTTCATACTGACAAATCGCGTGATTTATTGTCGTGCAGCCACGGTAGATGTAAACAAAGTTGTGTGGTCGTATTATATTTTTATTGATCCCATTCGCTGTTTCTACACAAAATTTAAGTCACAGCCAAGGTCCTGTTCACTTTAGTCTCAATGCTTGTATCGAGGTAGCATAGTAAAATCAATTTACCTCCGTAGTTGGAAAGAACATGGTGAATGAGGGAGAAATCTAAAGTCTGCATTAAGTCTCACGAGTCATTCTGAACACAGTCGATGGAAAACAAAATTACAATATGCGCGTACACCACCTTACACCCACAAGATTGGTGCATTGTCTTGCAAACTGCTAGACGTATAAAATGAGAGAAAAATTAAACAGGAAACAAAAGCACAAAATAATCAAACAAATGGAAATAGTGAAAACAACCTACCCATCAACAAAACGCAACAACAAACACAATTACACAGAAAGAAAAGAATTTATAGGTTTAGGTTGTATAAAACATACAGAAACACACCAGGCATATGTGAAACAGTATTTAGCAGAAACTAAAAGCAACCTGTCTCTCAGAAGCAGCTTCATGATAGAAATATAA
>JAPXFY010005145.1:5000-10000 GCA_030674185.1 Monoplex corrugatus | reverse complement strand
ATGTATGTATGTATGTATGTATGTATCTATCTATCTATGTGTCTATGTTCGTTCGTTGCTTGATTTAACGTCTTTTCACTATAAGTGATATTAGACGGGGAAAAATGGCATGGAGGATGAAATAAGGGGGGGGGGGGGGGTGTGGAGGGGAGAGGGGAACAGAGTAAGGGACGTAAAAAAAATTAAAAGGAAGCGGCAAGGTCTTAAGAAAAAGGATGTGGATGAACAGAGAAATGAAACTAGAACAACGCTAACATCAATAATGTAAAAGAAAAATCGTCATAAAAACAAAACAAAACAAAAATAATCATAATTATAATAATAATCTTAAAGTAACGCATTAACAGGACTGTGAACCAATGATTCTGAAATTTTAACTAACAAAACTTGATCCGATACTACTTCTTTAAAATGCGTTTCAAGATAGTTTCCTTGTGTAAATGTCTTTGGTAAAAAGGAACGAAGCTTTCTGCAGTAAAACAAACAGTGATACAATGTGAATTGTTCGCCACAAATACATAAAACGTTGTTACAATATTTTGTTTTCAAAGCGTTCAGTTGAATGCGAAAATATGTCATAACAATTAATCTCAAATGATATAACGAGGAATACTGCAAATTTTTACAGATATTTTGAACTGAAAGTTTGATTCTTTTTTGAGACACAAATTTTTCATTTAAATGTTCATGAAATCGAATCCATGATGCTAATTCTAGCGAGTTGTAAGCTTCTTTTACCGAGGTGTTAACATGTAATTCTATGGAATTTTCAGAATGGAGGGCACCGGATTTAGCTGCTCTGTCAACTACGTTGTTGCCATGAAGACCAACATGAGAAGGCACCCAGCATAAATTGATTTCCGAACCATTTATCTTTAAACAATGTATTAGATGATTTGCCTCAATAATTAAGTCAGGTCTTGTGTCTGTATCAAAAGACTGTAAGGCATATAATACAGATTTTGAATCAACAAAGAGAACTACTTTGAATGACACAGGCCGAAGGCTTATTAAATAATGCAACGCTTGAACAACAGCGACCAATTCTGCTGTATATATAGATACATTTGCCCCAATGAAAAAAGACTTTTTAATGTTAAATTTTGGAACATAAAAGGCTGCTCCAGCGCTCTGGTTTGCTAAGACTGACCCATCGGTAAAAATGTGGAGGTGGGTACTGTACTTTTCATCGATGTGTTCACAAGCTGTGGATAGCGTAATGTTGACATTATCATCTTTTTTAACTTTTGCATAATCGAGATCAAATGTGGCATTTAGCATTTCCCATGTAGGGATAGGCGTTATCGTTGGTTTCTCAGCAATTTCATCTATTGTTATGTTGGACTGTTTGATCAGGCCAGATATGTAAGTTGCGGCTGTAATTTGTGATGAAATGTTTTTTGCTCGTTTTGGAAAGTCAGTATCAGACCTGATCTTAATTTCTTTGCTCACAAAATTATCCACTTGTGAAGTAGTTCTAATTGCAAACTTTGCTGTAGCTAACTCACGATGGTTGTTTAAAGGTAGAATTCCAGCAACTTTGTACGTTTCCAGAGTAGAAGCATGAGTTGGTACACCTAGTGCAATTTTAAGACTAATGCAGTCCAAGCTCTGAATCTTTTTTAGTAAATATTTGGGTGCATTGAAGAAAACTTCTTGCGCGTAGGATAATTTAGACCTGACCAGCGCTGTTGACAGATGAATCAGTACATTTGTATCCATTCCCCAGGGTAATTTGCTTATTATCTTTAGAAAATTTAAGGTTTTTCGAGCTTTTGTTAAAATATAATCAAAATGGACATTCCAGCTTAATTTGGACGTGATGTAAACTCCCAGGAATTTTACGACCTGTTTGTAATTTAACACTTCACCAAGCAATTTGAAAATAGGCAAGTTATTTGAGTTACCACCAGGATCAAACAGCATCATGTTAGTTTTTTCTGCTGACAACGACAGCCCATTTTCTAACATATAGTTTCCAAGATTATCAAGATCAATTTGATACAACTTCCTGATGTAATTTCGCGTTCTCTGTGGAGTTGTCTTTTTTTTAAAGTGATATTCATCCAAGTGCATATATCATCAGCGTACTGTACTAAAACAACACGATTTGAAAGAGCTTTAGGAAGATCCTGTATAAGGATATTAAATAAAATAGGTGCTATCACTGAACCTTGTGGAATCCCCATGTCGAGGCATCGTGAAGAAGAATAACTAGCTCCCACTCTTGCCTGAATTGTTCTATTAGCTAAAAAAGATTTAATGTAATTGAACATATTGCCCGATAAACCAACAGATTTTAGCTTGAACAATAAACGTTTATGCCAAACTTGATCGTAAGCTTTTTTCACATCAAAGAAAGTAGCTAAAACACTTTTTCTGCGGGCAAACTGTTGTTTGATCTGAGTTGTAAGTTTAACTAGGTGCTCAACTGCGGATCTTCCTTTTCTAAAACCTGCCTGGTTTACCGGAATAACGTTATTTTTATCACAGTAGTGTAAAAGTCTGTTTAAGACCAATCTTTCCATTAGTTTGCTTGTATGGGACGTTAAAGCAATAGGTCTGTAACTGTTTTTATCGGTTTTCGATTTTCCTGTTTTTAAGATTGGTATAACTATAGACTTTTGCCAGATTTGTGGCACAGTTCCAGTAACCCAGCATTTCTGCAAAATTTTGTGTAGGAAAATAAGGTAGCTTTCAGGGAGATGTTTAATCATTTCAGTCGAAACTGCATCAACACCTACCGAACTCTTTTTGTTGTGTAGAGACAGTACTGTGTTTTTTAGCTCTTCTAAGGTGATTGGAGAATTAAACCAGAGATCATTCTGTGGTACTGGATCAGTGTAGATTGGGTTGTAATCTTCCATTTCTCTGTGATGTTTGCAGTCTGGAGATAAACCTTCAACTTTACTGTTTTTGGCGAACAGATCCACAAAAGTTTCTGCTTTGTCCATGTCTGAAGGAAATGTGTTACATGTTTCAATCATTATCGGACACCTAGGTAAGTTGGTTCCATCCTTCATTTGTTTCATTTTCGTCCAGACTTTATGGAAATCTTTGAAATCTGAAATTTCTTTTGTGCAGAATGATGCCCAATAATCTTTCTTTGCTTCAGCAATGATTTTGTTACATTGGATGTTAGCTTTTTTCATTTCGACATGATCCTCAGGTTTCCGGCTTTTGATGTAGATTTTGAATTTCTCCCTTTTATATTGAACTGCTTTCTCACATGCCTCTGTCCACCAAACATTACCCAATCGATTATTTGATCTAGAAGATTTGAGTTTCGGAATCGATAGGTCTGCAGCGGCTAAAATTGACTCTTGGAATTTAGAAAACATAATGTCTACATTTTCACTTTCATAATGTCTGTAATCTTGATTAGCTAGAGCAGTTCGAAATAAGGACCAGTCAGAACGCTTGTAATTATATTTTGGAATAATTTCAGGAGAGCTGTCTTTCATCCTGATGTTTTTGTCAGTTATGGTTATGATGATAGGTAGGTGATCGCTTCCCAAAGTGTCTCTGTGAGTTTCCCAGGTACAGGATGGTGCTAATTCTGGTGAGATTAGAGACAAATCGATGGCTGTCGCCCTGTGTTTGGAAACATCAGGGATCCTAGTGACACTACCATCATTTAGAAGGTAAAGCGAACTATCAACGATATTTTCTACCAAACGATTGCTCGTAACAGTAGAACAGTTCTTTTCCCAAAATGGGGAGTGGGAATTAAAGTCTCCACCTATTAGCCATTTACCACGCTGCTGATCTTGGATAGTGCGCAGCCATTCTGTGTTTGTGGTCATTTGGACCTGTTGGTAGGTAGACTGACAAAACGTTAATGTTTAGAGAATTGCTTAATTGGACAGTGGCAGCACAAGCATGCAGATCTTCGCTTGATTTCAAAACTGGGGAAGTAAGTAAGCAGTATTGTAACTCTTTGAGTATATAAATCGCGGTGGATACCTTCTTCCCGTGATTCCCACATTCATAGACTGGAGGATAATAATAATTGGGGAAATTGGGAAGCTTGGTAGCGACAACATTCATCGACTGTAGAATCAAAATTTCACACCTATTTGATGCTAGGAAATGCTCCAAGTAAGCCGAATTGGTGGAAAGGGATCTACAATTCCATTGCAAAAACTTGACTTGGGATTGTTTTCGCATTGCTGATATTGGTTAATCTCCAACTTTCTATTAACTGTTATTTATGGTCGATAATAATGAATACTTTGATTTTCTGTGTCCAGGAGAACTGGACAGAAAGAAAATTACGTAATTACTTAGACTACAAAGTAAAGATAACAAAATTGTAGCAAAATCAATAAAAAGAAAATTACATAGTCCAACGTACGAATAACTTATAAAGGTGATAATAGATTACAAGGGATAACAAATAACCAAAAATCAAAATAATGGCATTCACGTCTTCAAATGTACAGAGTGTATAGTCTGACCGAGTCTTGATAGTCGGACTAAAACCTAGTTATTGTTTATTTTCAGCAGAAGAAATGTCAGAGATGACGAGGAAAAAGTCCTGTGACATGAACATTAAGTATTGTATATGTAATACTGTTATTTCAAAACATATTATACGGCCACCATGGTGTGTAGTTGTCAAAAGGGTGGTACTGTCCTCTGGAGAATCTGGAAGGGTGTAGCTGTGATGATCTTGATCTTGATGTTCTCCTTGGAGTCTCCCAAAATAGGTCTCGAATGTGTCTTCCAAGATTTCCTGCAATGATGCTACTTCCTCTGGTGGTGGGGTGAATGTCGTCTTTTAGAAATTGTTGAGTGGTACGAAGGTTCTCATGTGATACAAAAGAAATATTTTTCATATCAACAAGTTCAGCAGATAGAAAAGCGTTGAACAGATTTCGTTGAACCTCCATTCGGGCCTGCCGTACAGGGGCAACCTTACTAACGACTAGTTTAGATTTTGGATGTTCTTGTGCTATTTGTTTTATGCCTGAAGCGAGATGTTTAGTTGTTGCAGG
>JAPXFY010005144.1:5000-15782 GCA_030674185.1 Monoplex corrugatus | reverse complement strand
CATAGATTCCTCCCAGATTAGCATCGCCCACCGTGTCGGAAACAGAAGCAATAAGCCTAGATCGATCATTGTCAAATTTATCAACAGAAAGTTCAAGGATCAGGTACTTCAGAAAAGACGTCTGTTGAAAGGTACTAAACGAGGAATCACAGAAGATTTGACCCACCTGAATATGATAAGACTGTCTGCCGTCAAACAGCACCAAAAAGTACTTAACACGTGGACACGAGACGGGAAGATTTTTGCTCTTCTCAGAGATGGAAAAAAACTGGAAGTGCTTGGTGGAAATTTGAAAATTCTGGATCGGGCAGGGGCTGATTCCACAGCAACCACTGGCGGCCGGGAGACCTCCAATCCCCTCCGTCCTTCAGACAGACAGTCAAACACCAACCACTCCAGAGTCGCCAATGGACGTGGAAATATTCCCAGACAAAGGAAAGAACAGAGGGGGAAGGATACAACTACATGTAATACACGGTCATCACAGTCCTGTCTCTCCCCAGCAGCGGAAGGAGAACCAGCTTGTACAGGAGACCTGTTGCTGTCAGAGAGCCAGGAATGATCCAGTGTGTCTACCCATGTACGATTCACCCACCATCATACTTGACGTCCGAACAGTGGAATATTGAAGAAACAAACATAATCGACATGTCAACATCAATCAATACGTTCCGGCCAGCAATTCTATGCCAGTCTCCAGTTCTTGATATCCAACCTCCACCCCCATTTCCTTATTCCTTACACCACTACCCGTATAATCACCCCCCGCACTCCCAACCCGTTTACACATGTCATCCCCCCAACTCAACCTGAACACTACCACACGTCCATCCCAATCCCCACCCTCACCACGAACGCCCTCAAACGTCCCTTCCTTTTTTACTTCTTTACATGGCCCATGGTCTGAACAACAAATCAGTGTCTGAAGTGCGCGTGCATGTGTTTTTAGTGGGTGTGCGTGCACTCGATTGTGCATGTAAAGATGCACAAGCTCGTGTTTGCCTGAACACTGAACGCTGAGACGGGGAGTAGGCAAACATTACTTTCACTATATTGACAATTATTGACACGAGTCCCGATCTTAAGGTCTGCATTTAGTCTGAAAATCAAGAGAAACGGTAAACCTGATTTCAATATTACCGATACTCGAGTGCCTCGGTTGACAGTACTCAAGGGCTCTTCCTAAAGATGCGATGAAAGACATCTCTATTACTGCAACAACCATTGGTTGTTGTTATTGATACACAGTACTGTCTTACGGAATACTAAGATATAGTTAACATGGTGTTTTTGTGCAGGTACGCACCAATACCTAAATATATGTATCGTGTTATGCACAGGTGTATAAGAACGATATCTTGCCTGAATCCCCCTTTTCTCCCCCCCCCCCCCCCTCAGTGCTTTGTTATTTCGGGAAGATTGGTGGTGAAAGGACTAAATGGGGAAAAAATCAAATAAAATATATATAATCTACAAAATTGCATATTGTGCAGTTTGTGGGACACAAAGATTGATTAACTTATCAAAAAGGTTGGTGGACTCCCGCGAAAGGGGAAAGAGTGATGGCATTACAATAATTTACGCCATGTAGAATGGACGAAATTGTACAGTGTGTTGGTTTTGTTTTTTGTTACTTTCCTGGTTTTTGTTGTATTTATTGATACAGGGAAACATATATACATTTTGTCATACACATATTCCTGTAATAAATGGCAAATAATCCACGAAGACTCTATTTTCAATATTGGTGGTAAACATAGGCCTACTGATGAGATTAATGTTTTTGTCCTAATCACATCTAAGCTCACAAAAATATTATGATGAAATAATCAGAATTGTAGGTGGCTACAATTTTGGCAATACGTATGTTTAAATCATGTAATACGTAAATAACTAATATGTTTAAAACATGTAATACGTATATAACTAACTGCTGTCTGTCTGAATGTTCCTTTATCATAATGAAGAACTACATAATAAGTAAGGACGAAAAACCCTCTGAGGATGGATGGATGGAGTTTTGTAGGAAAAAAAGGGGAGGATTTAGCAAAAAGGATTGTGATTTCTGTTTTTTAACTAGTTTTTTTTTTCTTTCTTTCGATGAAATTTGTACGCTCATCGTTTAAATAACCACGATGATTCATTATAATAGTGTACATATTTATAATGACGTATTCTGTCATGTTAGATGATACGTGTTGTGCAGTTGTCATAGAAGGAAGTTCACGAGAAAGACATGAATGAGCGTGAGAATGAATGTTTCAACTGTGGGTCAGTTGATATGCCGGAAGAGTTATGGAAAATGGAAGCACGACATTTGAATCCGATGCATCTTTTTGTTGTGGTTTTTTGTTTATTATTAGCGTTCATAAAAAGGTATGATTTGTGTATCACTGTTTGTGAGTTGATGATAACTTTAATGTATATAATCCACTTGTTCTTTATGTATCATGGAGTTACAGACAAACAATTACCCCTGGAGAAGATAGCTATCACATATGATCAAATAAGAAAATGACCAACAAAATGTCATTTGCTTCTATGAATTGTAGAGGATTGGGTAATCTACAAAAGAGAAGAGATGTTTTTCACTATTTGAAACAAAAACAACATTCAGTCTACTTGATACAAGACACTCACTTTGACCCCAAACTTGAGAAGTATTATATGGCGGAATGGGGGTATACTGCGTATTTTTCTTCTCATAATACACACTCAAGAGGGGTAGCAATACTTTTTAACAACAACTTTGAGTTCAAAGTTAAAAATGTGTATAAAGACCCTGAAGGAAATTTTCTGATGGTACACATATATACAATGAGCAAGGATATTTTATTAGTTAATGTCTATGGACCAAACAAAGATAGCCCAGATTTTTATACACATATCAATGGAAAAATAAAGGAAATGAAAATATGTAATGTAATATTTGCTGGTGACTGGAATCTAGTTCTGGATCCAAGTATAGACTACTGTAACTATAAACACAAGAACAATATGAAGGCTCAAGAACAAGTGGAAGTCATCATTGAAGATCACTGCCTAGTAGATGTATGGAGAGAACTAAATCCTCAACTTCGGCGTTTTACATGGAGAAGACTTAACCCATTCCAACAGGGTCGTTTAGATTTTTACCTTGTATCAGAAAGCTTATGCAATGTTATTAAAGATGCTGATATCTTGCCAGGGTACAGAACCGACCATTCACTGATAAGCTTGGAGATAGAAATAGGCGATGGTGGCAAAAAAAGTACCTTCTGGAAATTCAATAGTTTGCTTTTGAAAGATTCCCAGTATGTCAAAGAAATAAATGAGCTTATTGAAAAAATCATTGCACAATATGCAGTGCTTCCATATGCAAGAAATAACTTACCGAATATCCCAACTGAAGATATACATTTTACAATTACTGACCAGTTGTTTTTGGATGTATTACTCATGGAAATTCGCAGTAAAACAATTGCATACTCTACCATGAAAAAGAAACAAAACCGGGAACTTGAAAACACCCTAGAAAATGAAATAAAATATCTGGAAGCAAAGTTACATAAACATGAAGAGGATCTCATTAGTCTACACACTAAAAATGAGCAGTTGGTTGAATTGAGAAGTAAAAAAATGGAAGGTGTATTACTACGCTCCCGAGCTAGATGGGTTGGTGAAGGGGAAAAGATTACAAAATATTTCTGTGGAATGGAGAAAAGAAACTATGTTAGTAAACAAATGACAAAAATAGTGGGGGGAAATGGATTTACTATTAGGAAAACTTTTGATATTTTGAACGAAACAAAACGTTTTTATGAAACATTATACAAACAAAGAGAAACAGACGACTGTAACATTACTGAGATGGTTGACAACTTACCAACACTGTCAGCAGAGGAAGCTACTGATCTTGAAGGAGAAATATCTCTCGATGAAGCGACATATGTTCTAAGTAAAATGAAAAATGATAAAAGTCCAGGATCTGACGGTTTTACAGCAGCGTTTTTTAAAGTCTTCTGGAAGAAACGCATAGGAGAGTTAACTGTGCGAGCTCTAAATGATGGTTTCCATAAAGGAGAAATGTCCTCCACTCAGAAAGAAGGCATTATTATTTGTATACCCAAAGGAGATAAACCAAGAGAATATTTGAGAAATTGGAGACCCATATCTTTATTAAACGTTGTTTACAAAATTGCGACTGCGTGCATTTCTGAAAGAATTAAAAGGGTACTACCAAAATTGATAAATGAAGATCAGTCTGGATTTATGGCTAATAGATACATTGGAAGCAATACTAGACTTGTCTATGATTTGATAAACTATTGTAATTTAAACAAAATTCCTGGATTGTTATTGTGCATCGACTTTGAAAAAGCTTTTGATTCTCTTGATTGGAATTTTATGCACAAGGTATTGTCTGCATATGGCTTTCCTGATGACATCAAGAAATGGATCGAGGTTTTTTACAATAACATTAAGTCTACGGTTCTAGTGAACGGTAATGCATCAGCATGGTTTGAAATAAAACGAGGTTGCAGACAGGGAGACCCTATATCCCCTTATTTGTTCATTCTGAGTGCTGAAATTTTAGCACTGATGATCAGAGAAAATGAAAACATTAAAGGAATCACCATTGGAGAAATGGAACATAAAATAGCACAATATGCAGATGATACTGAACTCTTTCAAAATGGAGACAGACACACGTTCGAACAAACCATAATCGTTATAGAAGATTTTGGAGAAAAATCAGGGTTGAAAATCAATATTGATAAAACTATTGTGGTATGGATAGGAAGTATGTTGAATAGTGACGTTAGATTCATGCCACACCTCAAATTTGTATGGAATCCTGATAGTTTCAAAATACTTGGCATTTGGTTTACCAGTGATTTAAAGGGCTGTGAAAAATTAAATTTTGACGAAAAGTTTAAAGAAATAAAAGCTTTGTTTGCAATATGGCTAAGACGGTTAATAACTCCCCTGGGCAGAGTTGCTGTTTTGAAGTCACTAGTTTTATCAAAACTGGTTCATCTATGGCTATTGCTGCCTAACCCACCTGACTATATTATTGATCGATTGCAGAAAATGGTTTACAGGTTTATCTGGAACAAGAAACGTGACAGAATAAAAAGAACTACCATAGTTAAATATGTTAAAGATGGAGGACTGGATGTGACAAATATCAACAACTTTGTAAATGGACTAAAGTTAACATGGCTTAATAGACTTCATAAAACAGAGCACAAGTGGAAATATGTTTTTTATCATCTGTATCCAAAAATGATACAAAATAACCAATATGGTCCGAGTATATATGCAAGACAACATCATCATACGAACGATTTTTGGAAAGATGTTTTCAAAATATATGAAATATTTGGATACAGAATACAGCCCAAATGTTCAGAAGATGTTCTCTCAGAACCCTTATTTTTCAATAATAATATCAAATTTGTGACAGATAGTATAAAACATACTGATTGGATTAACAAAGGTATTTATCAAATCAGACATCTCCTCGATGATACTAGTCATTTATATTCATATGAAGAATTCACTGAAAAATACAACATACATGTGAATTTCTTAAATTATTTCAGTTGCATAAAATCAATTAAAGACTATTTAAAGAAAATTGATATCCCAATTATTAATAATAAAACGCAGCTGATTCCATGTTTTCTCAAAACAATTAATTCACAAACAAAAGGAACAAAACTATTCTATGAAATTTTAACCAATGACGATAAGCGTCCAAATTGTTGCAATAAATGGGAATTAACATTTGGAGAAGAAATTAACTGGACGCGATGCTTTACAAACTTACAGAACATTAAAGAAATTAAACTTAAATGGTTTCAGATAAGAGTCATCCATCGAATACTGGCTACTAACGTTGTACTCAAAGAAATGGGTTTAGTACAAAGCAATTTGTGTAATTTTTGCAATCGAGCAAGAGATAGTATACAACACTGCCTTTGGGACTGTCAGTATGTACAGTCATTTTGGAATGAATTTGAAACGTATGTACAGACAAATTGTACACATGTTAACAATTTAAAACTGTCAAAACAAATGATTATTTTGGGATTTGACAAAACTTTTACAAGTGATAAAATTTTTGATTTTATTCTGCTTTTCGCAAAATATTTTATTTATCAATGCAAATGTGAAAAACTGATGCCAAATCTGCACATCTTTAGGAAAAAACTTAAACGGAGATACGATATAGAATTGTATAATCAAAAGTTGAGAATGACTGCACAAAAGTACGAAATGGATTGGACGTACTACCGCCCAATTATTACTTTTTAAGGATGACTTTTTTTTTTTCTGATGCGCACAGCCAGATTCTGCAGACTATGACTTAACATACCGCAGTATTAGCTAGATAAATAAATAAGACGTTATATAAATATAATAATACCGCAAACAAACAATGGGTTAATTGTGCTGTTGTTATAAACATAATTATTACTATTATTATCATAATTATTTTCTCTGAGGAGTGTGTGCGGTTCTTTTCTTAAGACAGGGTTGATGCACTCATGCCTTTTTGCTTTACTTTATTGTTCGTGTCTTTATCAAAATATTCAAATGTCAGCTTGAGATTAAGTGTACAGATGATTGTATGTCTTTATGCAATCTGTATACACGTGTGTGTGTGTGTGTGTGTGTGTGTGTGTGTGTGTGTGTGTGTGTGTGTGCGCGCATGCGTGCTCAGATGCGCTCATGCGTGTATGTGTGTATGTGTTTTTGATCATAAATGAGTGTACACACATTTTGTATATTTGGATTGTCATATATAATATCCATTTAAGTGTGTGTTCTACAAAAATGAAGTTTATGTTTATATTGTATGAATTTTTTTCCCTAAACTTGAATAAAAAAAAAATTGAATAAAAAAAAAAAAGAACATGTTTGTAACTAAGAATAGTTTAGCGATCATTGTCGCCAATATCATTTTAAACGCGATGGGTAGAGCAACTATGACAAAGTGCATAAGATGAACTAATACAAGAGGTTCCATTAAACATTTTCTGTGGAATTATTACTGAGTTCGTAGCATTGGAATTATATAGAAAACGTGATCAATGAAAGTGAGACAGAGACCAAAAGAGACAGAGGCAGAGAAAGAAAATAAGAAAGGACGAGACAGAGAGACCTAGAGGAAGAAAGTGAGACAGAGACAGACGAGAGTAGCAGAAAAAAGACAAAGACGGACATGACAGAGGCAGAGAAAGAAAGTGAGACAACGAGTAAACAGAAAAATACGAAAATAGAATCAGAACGAATATTTAATACAACCAGACAAGACAGGCACAAATTTTCGTCCAACTTGCCTTTGTCAAGTGTAAACGTAAGACCACAAAAGAACATACATCAGACAACACATACCTAAATTATGAGAAAAGGACCAAAGCTTTTCTATTAGGGGAAAAGTACCAAAACTTCCCTGCTGCTCCGTCCAGCAGGAGAAACAGATTGAAATCAAATCATAATGTGCTTGTGAGTAACAGTAAGAACTGGGAAGAGGGGAGGCAAATACAATGTGTGAAGGAACGTGAGATGAATTCTGCGATGTAAAAGTGGCCATGCCAAAATATCATTGTTTTATCCTGTCTCCAGGGAGAGCAATTAAAATGTGAGATACGTAGAGACAAAATATAGTGATTTCAAAAATAAACTCAAATACAAAATTCAAACACAATTAACTCACCCTTGATGTCAAAGTCCACTTGACCTGCCCCGAACTCATTGGTCAATAGCAGCCGCCATCTTTCTCTCTCAGCCAACATGCGTGTGTCAATTATGTTGAAGGTTAGGTTAAGGTTAGGAGGTGACCCTTCAACTTGAGCTTTGACCAGTCTATTGAGAAAAAGAAAAAAAAGCAGACATCAACGAGACCAGATATAACATGATCAGAACAACGTCAGTCCTCCATCATATTCATCACCAGAGAATTTAAGTGGTCTGGAGATCTGACTAGAATACAAACTACCAGCTGGCTTAATAAGAATGTAGCAAAGAGAGACCTACATTTAAGCGAGAGGCAGACCAAGATACACGTCATTTCTCCACTGCAGGATTTCCAGCCCGCTTATAACCATCAGCTCTTTCTCTTACCGACACCGATGATGGCACAAGTGGACAGAAGAAGAAGAAATGAAGAAGAAAGAAAAAAGCTGATGGTTGAATAACCAACACACACACGCACACACACACACACACACACACACAAAACCACAGCACACACACACACACACACACGCACACACACACCACACACACCACACACACACACACACACCACGCACACACACACACACAACACACACACACACACGTGCACACGCACGCACACACACACGTACACACACACAGCAACAGCACACACACACACACACACACACACACACACACACACACTCACACACAACCACACACACATATTACACACACACAGCTAAGCACACCTAAACTAAGAAACAACACCTCATACAAGTCAAACCATATCCTACAACTACTACAACATACACAAGCATGCGTAATACCTTGAAATAAGGGAAAGGCAAACGCGTCTGATGACAATGTCAAACATATCCTACATCTCTACTGAACATAACAGAAGCTAATTGCTTGTATGAACCAGAAAAAAAAAAAACACGAAAAAAGAATAAGAACACGTATTTAATACAACAAGACAAGAGGCGCGAATTGCTTATGTCAAGCATAAGATCACAAACAAACAAAAACCACATACAAAAATTACGAAAACAAACAAACAAACAAACAAACAAAATCCCAAAACTGAAACTTCCCTGCAGCTCCATCCATCCAGTGTGAGAAAAGGAATGAACTTATTTTAGGCGAAGAAAGAAAACCCTAAAACTTCCGTGCTGCTCCGTCCGGTTTGAGAAAAGAAATAAACTGAGTCAGTTTATTCCTTTTCTCACACTGGACGGAGTGTATTATTTTTTTTTTCCTAATTCTTTTATCTGGTGTTTGTTTGTTTGTGACCTTACACTTGACAAAGGCCAGTTAGCCAACAATTTGCGCCTGTCTTGTCTGGTTGTATTAAATACGCGTTCTTATTCTTTTTACGTGTTTTTTTTTCGTTCTGGTTCCTGTTTGCTTGAACGTGGGCAGTCACACTTGATTTGGATTTTTAGTTGCTTGTTTGTTGACACCCACCTTGCACAACCCATAATGTTGTTCATGTAGCAGTAGAGGCAATCATTTAAGTTAGGACAAGTCCATAACATATTGCATGGACTCTCCATCAACATAAACACGTCACCTTGGAAATATTGAGAACATCAACATCTACGCTACCATCTAGATAACGAAAACAACAACAACAACAACAACAACGACATCAACAACAGCATCAACAGTATCATTAAATGGATGTGTGGCCTAGTGGACAATGCACTGGCCAACAGAGTGAGATGTACTGGGTTCAATCCTTCTCAGATTGAGATTTCTCCTTTCTTCCGGTAAATCTGAGTGGTACTCTGGGTGCTAGTCTTTCAGAGGAAACCATAAACTGACGTCCTCTGTGCACCATGCATAAGCTGCCATCCTTTGTACAGCGTGTACTGTATGTACGTACAATATCCTGTCCTTTGTGCAGCGTGCATTCTATGCACGTGCAATATCCTGTCCTTTGTGCAGAGTACATTCTATGCACGTACAATATCCTGTCCTTTGTGCATCATGCACTGTATGTACGTACAATATCCTGTCCTTTGTGCATCATGCACTGTATGTACGTACAATATCCTGTCCTTTGTGCAGCGTGCACTGTATGTACGTACAATATCCTGTCCTTTTGTGCAGCGTGAATTCTATGCACGTGCGATATCCTATCCTTTGTGCAGCGTGCATTCTATGCACGTACAATATCCTGTCCTTTGTGCAGAGTGCATTCTATGCACGTACAATATCCTGTCCTTTGTGCAGAGTACATTCTATGCACGTACAATATCCTGTCCTTTGTCCATCATGCACTGTATGTACGTACAATATCCTGTCCTTTGTCCATCATGCACTGTATGTACGTACAATATCCTGTCCTTTGTGCAGAGTGCATTCTATGCACGTACAATATCCTGTCCTTTGTGCAGAGTGCATTCTATGCACGTACAATATCCTGTCCTTTGTGCATCATGCACTGTATGTACGTACAATATCCTGTCCTTTGTGCATCATGCACTGTATGTACGTACAATATCCTGTCCTTTGTGCAGCGTGCATTGTATGTACGTACAATATCCTGTCCTTTGTGCAGAGTGCATTCTATGTACGTGCAATATCCTGTCCTTTGTGCATCATGCACTGTATGTACGTACAATATCCTGTCCTTTGTGCAGAGTGCATTCTATGCACGTACAATATCCTGTCCTTTGTGCAGAGTACATTCTATGCACGTACAATATCCTGTCCTTTGTCCATCATGCACTGTATGTACGTACAATATCCTGTCCTTTGTCCATCATGCACTGTATGTACATACAATATCCTGTCCTTTGTGCAGAGTGCATTCTATGCACGTACAATATCCTGTCCTTTGTGCAGAGTGCATTCTATGCACGTACAATATCCTGTCCTTTGTGCATCATGCACTGTATGTACGTACAATATCCTGTCCTTTGTGCATCATGCACTGTATGTACGTACAATATCCTGTCCTTTGTGCAGCGTGCATTGTATGTACGTACAATATCCTGTCCTTTGTGCAGAGTGCATTCTATGTACGTGCAATATCCTGTCCTTTGTGCATCATGCACT
>JAPXFY010005143.1:0-15784 GCA_030674185.1 Monoplex corrugatus | reverse complement strand
GGTGGGGAAGCGTGACATTCTCCTGGTCTGGAAAACAAGACAGGGCATATGGGAGGAAGATAGATGAGATTATGTCTGTGATACATAGAACAGTGGGTTAAGATGTTTACAAATGCCTATGTATATAAATAAGTAAATGTATAGCGGTATAGAGACTCTGATGCCGATTCAGCCAAAGTCATTAAAGGTCTAGTCTATTAGTTTTTACTCTGTCTGTAACTCTGTCTTTTCTATTTACTTCTTTTTTACTTTCTGTCCTCTCTCTCTCTCTCTCTGTCTCTCTGTCTTTCTGTCTCTCTCTCTCTCTCTCTCTGTCTCTGTCTGTCTGTCTGTCTCTCTCTCTCTCTCTTTCTCTCTCTCTCCGCCAGGGAAGATAATGTCAAACAGCTTGCCATTTGTTTGTATAAAGCCTTTAAACTCAGGAGCTCTTGTACAAATTGAATGTTTCAGTTCCCTTTGCTCTGTGTAATATTTACGATAAAACAGTGTATATCTAAGTGATGTATGTATATTTCATCCCTTCATGAGGGGCCATGACCTTTATTGAATAAATCATCTGAATCTGAATCTCTCTTTGTCTCTGTCTCTGTCTCTGTCTTCTCTCTCTCTCTCTCTCTCTCTCTCTCTCTCTTTTTCTCTCTCTCTCTCTCTTCTCCTCTTTTCTTTTTATGTCTTCCTATCTGCGTTTGTGTCGCAGTGTTTTATGGCTTCCTATCGTTCTGTCTGTAGGTCCATGCTTGCGTTACCTCTTCCCGTTTCCCAATTACTCAGCTGTCAATCCATGGAGGAGAATACTGTCAAGTCGTTCTTAGCTGACTGCGCGACACAGTAGACAGTGAACTGTAAAAAGAGCAAACAGACTTTCGTTCAAGGCGAACCTGCCTAGAGCAGATCTTTACCCCGTGATAGATCATTGAGAAGTGCGGAGAAGACCAAACTCCGCGCGCTGTCAGCTTTACAGATTTCTTCAAAGCCTTCGACGGTGTCCATTACAGAACCTGACTTTGGAAAACCCTGAAATCCCATGGCATTCCAGAGAATGTTGTTTATATCAGCCACAGAGCAAATCTACAACAACTGCAAGTGTCGGATTGGGACCAAAGATGGCTACAGCGACTGAGTTTTCAACGGCGTCAGACAAGGGTATGCTCTCTCCCCTTTCCTCTTCGCAATTGCCATTCACTGGGTGCTGAAGCACGATCACAAACAGACACCAAACAACGGATAAAAAGAAAAGGACTAAAACTTCCCTGCCGCCTCGTCCAGTGGATAAAAAGGGACTGTTCTCATTAGGGTTGTGTTCGTGTGTCACAGGTTGCATGGCCAACGTATTTCGTTTTTCTTTCGTTGATTTCTGACAGCAGTTGATGTTGGACTGTGAGGTTGTTCAGTATGCCTTCCTTTGTTCTTTCATCAGTCTATTTGACTACATGTCTACTAGAACCAGAAGAACAAGTAAACCAAAAAGAAGTCTTACCACTGCTCATAGGCACATTGGCATTCCATTTGTTCCCTTTTTATCCACTGGGCCGAGGCGGCAGGGAAGTTGTAGTCTTTTTGTTATTATCTGTTGTTTGGTCTCTGTTTGTGATCGTGCATTCGCGCTTGACAAAGGCCGGTTGGCCGAAAATTTGCGCTTGTCTTGTCTTGTTGTATTGAATACGCGTTCTTTTTGGTTTACTTGTTCTTCTGGTTCCTGTTTGCTTGGAACCCGGCAGTCGCACTTATTTTGGATCTCGTAATACATGTCTACTGTTTCATTTTCATTTTCATTTGTTTTCTGCATGTCCAGACTTCACAGCCATATATAGCACCACTGGCCAGATCAGACATTTCAGAATTTAATTTAAAGGGCCATGTTTGTAAATGTTACTGAGTGGATCATTTTCCATTTACAGTACTACAGTGTAAGTGTCTGTATTTTACAATACTTAAATACATAAGTTATATTAAACTGTGGTGCAACACTACAGAACATGACACAGCACAGTGTTATGCAATACAAGGTAAGCAGAGCATATGACAGTAAAGTAGTTCAGCACATGACAATACATCACAGGATAACACAATACACTGCTATGCAAGACAGTAACTTGCGATACAGACAGAGTTTACGCTGTGACATGATGATGAAGATAATGAGATAGGCCTACTGTATTTTGTGTCAGTAGAAGTTTTTTTATGAGACTTTTTCTCCTAATTTTTGTGTCTGGTGTTTATTTGTTTGTGATCTTACGCTTGACAAAGGCCAGTTGGCCGAAAATTTGCGCCTGTCTTGTCTATTTGTGATTTTCCGCTTGACAAAGGCCAGTTGGCCGAAAATTTACGCCTGTCTTGTCTGGTTGTATTAAATACGCGTTCTTATTTTTTTCGTGTTTTTCTGGTTCCTGTTTTCTTGAACGCGGGCAGTCACACTTGTTTTGGGTTTAGTAGAAGTTGTTAACTAATAACCATTTTTTGTAACTCATGTTCGATGTATTCGTGTTTCTGTAAGCAAACTATTGACATAACTTACAAGATCTGGAAGCGTATACACATGAAGAATTAGTTTAGGCACTGGTTGGTATGGACGTAGGCAACACAAAGGCTAGGTAGGGCCTCAGGACCTGGCCAGCTCAAGGGTTTATGTGCAGGCTTAAGGCGTGTGCCATGATCACCATACACATGACACCTGTGACGTTAGTGCCAATGGAATTCGTTCCGAGAGCGCGGAGACGTCGTTTTGAGAAACTGAAACTGAAAGCTGATTTAACAGATTAAAAAATCTCCAACTCTGACCCACCAAGCACAAATGTCCAATCTGACGTTTACCCACTCGACTGACATGCCCGTTGAATATGAGATGATACACTTCAAAAAAAGAATGACTCACCAGTTTCAGTTTCAATTTCAGTTTCTGAAGATGATGTCTGCACGCTCGGAATGAGTGCTACATGCACTGACGTTATAGGTGCCATGTGATGGAGGAGCTCCAGAATATCATGGCCCGAGCCATCAGCCTATACATAAACTCATGAGTTGGCCAGATTCTTAGGTCCTGCATAACGTATGGGTTTTGTAGCTTACACTAGTATTTTTATCAGCCTGTCATTGGAACAATCTCAGCTACACTGCAATGACACAATATCACGGTGCAATATTGACAAACCGTACCGAGTCTAACCTATCAAAATCACAACGCATAGAAGCATTTGCATATAACTTACCATGAACGTGAAAGGTACCGTGGAAAAAGCGAACTGTCATTGTGGCTTGACTGTTTTGTTTTTCTCCACCGTCGCGCTTTCCTTTCTGACCGCTCGTCTTTTATTAGCGGCAGCAAAGAGACCTCTGTAAGTAGCGGCGTATTTATTTTGCCTGGAAGTTTAATTCTCATCTGTCTGGGCGTTGGCACATTAGAAATAATCTCGGTCGGGGTGTGAAAATAGAGGAAACCTGGTTTTTACGGACTTCGCGTGAATCTGATCGTGGTGTGTGTGTGTGTGTGTGTGTGTGTGTGTGTGTGTGTGTGTGTGTGTGTGTGTGTGTGTGTGTGTGTGTGTGTGTGTGTGTGTGTGTGTGTGTGTGTGTGTGTGTGTAATGCTCAGTGTATTGTGTGTGTGTTTGTGCGTGTCTCTTTGTGTGTGTATGTATGTGTCTGTGTGTGTGTATGTATGTGTGTGTGCGTGTGTGTGTGTGTGTATGTGTGTGTGTGTGTGTGTGTGTGTGTGTGTGTGTGTGTGTGTGTGTGTGTGTAGGCGTGGGGTGTGTATACGTGTGACATTTTCCAGCAATGATTCATCTGTCACTTTAAAACAAGACAGTTTTGTTTTTCAAACCGTGGGCCCAAAATTCAGTCATTGAATTCTCTCGTCCGTTACTAACCGGTTTTTCAATCACAGTGGTTTAAAAGTATTTTAGAGTATCAGTTGAAATTGTTCATGTGTGTCATGTCTGTTCGTGGCCAGATGTACTACTAAACATGTTAATCCTGCTGAGAATTTTATACACCTTATAGAATAACTGATTAGGGGTATTTTAGACTTTACAACAGTTTAAACCTGAACAGAAATGTTCGTCCCTTGTGCATCCTGTAACTTTAATTTATCACAACTACTCAAGCAAATGTTTGTGCCTGTAGTGTCCAGTGTACCCTGGTACGAATGAATACCTGGCTTTCTACAGTTAGGGAAAATAAAGCAATGAGAATGAAAAGATTGTTACGCCCACATAATACTGGTCCCAAGAAAAGTTGAGGTTTCTATATTTCACAAAATTACGACCTTTGGGTTACGGAGTCAGCGTAAGGTTACCTTCCGTGAACTTAACATATTACACGAACCAGATAAAAAACAAACAAACAAATAAACAAACAAAGCACGAAAAAAAAAAAAAAAAAAAAAAAAACCCCACCAGAACGCATACTTAATACAAGCAGACAAGACAATCGCAAATTTTCAGCCGACTGGCCTTTGTCAAGCGTAGACGTAAGGTCACAAACGAACAAACACCAAATACAAAAATTAGAAGAAAAAGACCGAAACTTCCCTGCTGCTTCGTCCAATGGCAGAAAAGTCCTAATTTCTATATATGGTGTTCATTTAATAATAATAATAATAATAATAAATCACATTTATATAGAGGTATTCTCCCACACATGCGTAAGGACTCACTGCGCTTGACATTAATTAGTTCATACACACACATACACACACAAAAACACACGTACACAGATACAAACAAACAAACAAACAAACACACCACACCACACACACACGCGCGCATACACACAAAGATGCTGAGGTAGGGTACACTCAAGCCTGTTAGGCGAGAGACCCTTGACCCAAGTTGTTTCACTGCCACCAAGCTTCTACAAACACAACCAAACGTGATGATCCCTTTAAAAAAATTACTTGTGATCTTATCTTACGTCTGTTGGCCGAAAATTTGTGCTTGTCTTGTCTGGTTATATTGAATACGCGTTCCGATTTTTTTTTGTGTGTGTTTGTGGTTTTTTTTTTTTTTCTGGTTCCTCTTTGCTTGAATGCGGGCAGTCACACTTGTTTTGGATTTCATATTACACGAAATGAAACACTTAGCTTGAACGGTCAACTTTCACATCTTTACATTGGTGAGATAAATAACTACAATACCAAGCACCTGTAAGACCTCTTCAATTGCTTCAATTGTGCTGGTGGCTGTGATCTTTCCACTTAACTCCACCTCTACATTATACGCTTTTTTTTTTTGCTTTACCATGTACAATGCAAGTAATACACAAAAAATATCACAAAAAAGCCTGACTGATAAACAATACTGTTGACAAACCAGTTTACGCCTATCCTGGTATTCAGTATCACAACCAAGGCATCAGAGTTGAGTAAAATAGCAATAAACGCAAACGTCATCATGGGAAAGTCTCTGAAAAATGTTCCTGTAAATAAAGTGGTAGGCAGAAAAAGATGGAAAAGAAATTAAGAGGAACATAATAGCAGAGTAGAAGATGCAAAAAAGAAAAAGACGTTGTCCTTTGTACATACCACATCCAGAAACAGGACTGAAAATGTGTAAAAGTACACCGTACAAGAGAGAGAGAGAGAGAGAGAGAGACAGACAGACAGACAGACAGACAGACAGACAGACACAGAGAGAGAGAGACACAGAGAGAGAGACAGTGACAGAGAAGAGAGAGAGAGAGAGAGAGAGGGGGGGGGATTACTGTTTCACTTGCATGTCATCTGAGAAGAGAGGGGAAATTACAATATATCGTGACCTCCTAGTACCCGTTTTGCGGAACACTTAATATAGCTTGACCATTCTGTCATCTTTTTTATTGTATACCAAGACTTTGGCGTACACAGAACGTTGCTTCCGAATACGTATCTGGAGATAGACAATATTGGCGGCATGAGTTGAAAAAGGACGATGCTAAAAAGTAACTGGTCAAACCATAGTAGTTTATACTTCTCCAAAGAGAAGTTAATAGACGTCTTTTAATATTGTGTTTTTCTCTGTTGTCAGTTTTCCTTCTTAGTTTCAATGCAACAGATGGTGCTGCTTCTGTTTTTGTTGTTGTTGTTGTTTGTTCTGTTTTTTGTTGTTGTTGTCTTTTCTTTTTTATCTACTCTTGCTGTTGCTTCAACGAGAAAATAAAGTAGAATGAGGAGTTTGAATTCACTTCAGTTCTAACGATCTTATGACGCAGTAGCCTTCAGAGTATTAAGCGATTTTAACTCTTTGGCCCCTGCACCCTGTCCACCAGCATCTTGCGAGGTCAACCATGCAAGCAAAAGCAAGATCTTTGACTCCCTCACCTATCCACCATCTCCCTGCAGGATGCTGGTAGATAAGGTGAGGAAGTCAAAAGGTTAAGCTTTTGCAGTTGGCGGATAGGGTCCGGAAGTCAAAGGGTTAAACGTGGCGTGTAATTATTTGCTATGTATATAGGAAATGTCTGTTCTAAGGCGTCCGGATTTGTAAACTGGTTCAGACGTTTTGAAGTGTTTGTATTTTGTGCATGGGGAACAATCCACACTAACACTTTTTTTTGTTTTCACACGCAACAGTAACGTTTTTCTTTAGTGTACTCTCTCCGATGGTGCCATTACATAGTTCTCAGGGGAGACCAATCTAATCCAACTGTGAAAGGGTTTTATTAGAGTCACGAAATCATTCGTGTAAAGAAAAGTCTTGGTCAACTTGAACAGTCTCCATTTGTGGGGTTAAAGGCATATTTACAAAAACAAACAAACAAACAAACAAACAAACAAAAACAACCAACCAAACAAAATAATATATGTCTATTTGTTTCTAATCAGCTGGAATTCGAGACTAATTTTCGAAAATCAGAAATAATATTTTAATGTACATTTGTATGTGAAAAGGCAAATTGTTCTGGTGAAAAGTAGTTTCTGTGTGCGGTATGTGTGTGTTTTTGATGCAGTTATGATTTGGCGTCAGCTTGACTAAAACCTGTACAAATCAGTCATCAGAGAGTAATACCATCGCTCCATACATCACAGCCATGCAGTCTATTTTAAGGAGTGAATCTCCAAGTCGTGATGCTGTCTGTATACACGAAAGTTTTTTTTTCAGTGGTTTATGAAGCGCCCTGCACAGTATCAGAGAAAACAGGTTGGGGAATGAAAAGTTTAATGTCTTTTATTCATTCATTCACAAGACACATAACCAGCCCCCTCCACCCTACAGACACACACACACACACACACACACACACACACACACACACACACACACACACACACACACACATATATATATATATATATATATTATATATATATATGTATATATATATATAGGCCTTATATGTATATATATATATGTATATATATATGTATACATGTCTGTATATGTAATCATACACACACATACATACCTGTGTATACACATTTGCACATACGCATGTACATAAATACACATACATACATCTATCTATCTATCTGTCTATCTATCTATCTATCTATCTCTATCTATCTATCTATCTATCTGTCTATCTATATTGTATATATATGAATATATATAATATATATATGTATGTATATAAATAATATATACATATAGATAAATATAAATATATATATATATAAAACAAGTGTGTATGTTTTTATGTATGTATGCATGCATCTGTATATGTACATATGTGTGTGCATGTATGTGTGTTTGCGTGTGTGTGCATGTATGTGTGTTTGCGTGTGTGTGTGTGTGTGTGTGTGTGTGTGTGTGTGTGTGTGTGTGTGTGTGTGTGTGTGTGTGTGTGTGTGTGTGTGTGTGTGTAGCCACTAGAAATAAGTTCTCTAACAGCCTATACGTAGTCTCGCACTAGAAGTCATTCGTTAAAAAAAAACAACAAACAAACAAACAAACACACACACACACACACATATTTGTTGACTTTGGTTGATAATGACTGGATCCAAATTCAGATTCAGATTGCACCAACTGATTCTCTGCTATTTCGTTCATCATTAATGATAATTATGTCTTTTTTTTCTCATTTTATGCTAGAAGAGACATTAAGTGATTTTGTCCAACCGGATCTGATGATAGATTTGTTTCAAGCAGTGTGATCCAAACGGGTACAGATGAATCGAAAATCAAATAAGGTCTATTATGTATATATACATATACATATATATACACATATATGTATATGTATATGTATATCTATATCTATATATCTATCAATCTATCTGTCTATCTATTGATCTATCTGTATCTCTCTCTCTCTCTCTCTCTCTCTCTCTCTCTATATATATATATATATATATGTATGTATATACATATACATATATATACTTACATACATATATATATATGTATATGTATATATATATATATATATATATATATATATATATATATATATATATATATATATATATATATATATATATATACAATGATTATAACAAAAATGTGGAGGAGTTTGCGCGTGTGTTGGAGGATTCTCTCCCTGGCCCACCCACTGCAAACGCCCAAGACCGATGGGAACACTTCAGAGATGCTGTCTACAATGCCGCCATGTCTACATTTGGCAAAAAGACCAGCAAGTCAGCTGATTGGTTCGAAGCCCACTCAGAAGAAATGACACCAGTCATCGAGGCCAAGAGAAACGCCTTGACAGCATACAAAAGCAATCCCAGTGAGCAGAACCTCCAGGTTCTCCGCGCTGCTCGCAGCAAAGTCCAGCAGTGTGCCAGACAATGCGCCAATGGCTATTGGCTTCAGCTTTGCTCCCAGATTCAGATTGCGGCTGACACAGGCAACATCAAGGCGATGTATGAAGGCATCAAGCAGGCATTGGGCCCAACGCAAAAGAAAACTGTCCCTTTGAAATCAGCTACAGGGGAGGTGATTCAAGACAGAGAACAACAGATGGAGCGCTGGGTAGAACACTACACTGAGCTATATGCAAGGGAAACTGTAGTCTCAGAAGACGCCCTGAATGCCATAGAGTGCCTACCAGAGCTGGAAGAGCTTGACAGAGAACCAACCATAGATGAGCTCAGCGAAGCCCTGGACTCTCTTGCCTCTGGCAAGGCACCAGGGAAAGACGGTATTCCCGCCGAAGTACTGAAGTGCTGCAAAGAGACACTCATCACCGAGTTGCATGAAATCCTCTGCCTCTGTTGGAGTGAAGGCGAAGTACCACAAGACATGAGGGATGCTAACGTCGTCACACTGTACAAAAACAAAGGTGACAGAAGCGATTGCAATAATTATCGCGGCATATCCCTCCTCAGTATCGTTGGGAAAGTCTTCGCACGAGTAGTACTGAAGAGGCTCCAGGTACTCGCAGAGCAAGTCTACCCTGAATCGCAGTGCGGGTTCCGTGCCAACAGATCCACTATAGACATGATCTTCTCCCTCAAACAACTTCAGGAGAAATGCAGGGAGCAAAGGCAGCCACTCTTCGTTGCCTTCATAGACCTCACAAAGGCCTTCGATCTGGTCAGTAGGGATGGCCTCTTCAAAATCCTTCCCCAAATTGGATGTCCACCCAAACTTCTCAGCATCATCAGATCCTTCCACGAAGACATGAAAGGCACCGTCGTCTTTGACGGCTCAACATCAGCTGCCTTCAACATACGGAGCGGAGTGAAACAGGGTTGCGTCCTGGCTCCCACCCTGTTTGGAATCTTTTTTGCTGTGATGCTGAAACACGCATTCGGTCCTGCAGCTGAAGGCATATACCTCCGAACCAGGACAGACGGTAAGCTCTTCAACCTCTCCAGACTAAGAGCCAAGACCAAAGTCCAGCTGAGGTGCCTGCGTGACTTCATCTTTGCAGACGACGCGGCAGTAACCGCCCACTCAGCTGAGGACCTACAGCAGCTCATGACTCGCTTCAGCGATGCCTGCCAAAACTTTGGGCTTACCATAAGCTTGAAGAAAACACAGGTCATGGGACAGGATGTTGACTCTCCCCCAGCCATCAGCATCAATGACCATGAACTGGATGTCGTCCATGACTTTGTTTATCTGGGCTCAACAATCTCAGACACCCTCTCACTTGACATAGAGCTCAACAGGCGCATCGGCAAGGCAGCTACCACCATGACCAGACTGACGAAGAAAGCATGGAACAACAGCAAGCTGACTGAGCACACAAAAATCCAGATCTACAGAGCCTGCGTCGTGAGCACCCTCCTGTATGGCAGCGAGTCCTGGACTTTGTGTGCCCGACAAGAGCAAAAGCTCAATGCTTTTCACATGCGTAGCCTCCGACGCATTCTAAACATCACCTGGCAGGACAAGGTCCCGAACAACACTGTCCTGGAAAGAGCTGGGTGCACCAGCATGTACACGCTGCTGAAACAGAGACGCATGCGCTGGCTTGGCCATGCCGTGCGCATGGACGACGGACGGATCCCCAAAGACCTCCTCTACGGAGAACTGGTGCAGGGAAAACGTCCCACAGGCAGACCACAGCTGCGATTCAAAGACGTGTGCAAGAGGGACCTAAAAGCCTTGAATATCGACAAAGACAACTGGGAAGCAACAGCCCTCGAACGGTCAGCCTGGAGACAGACTGTGCAGAAAGGTCTCTCCAAGTTCGAAGAGACACTCGCTCAGCGGCACGAGGAAAAGAGAACGAGAAGAAAGGCTGCAGCCCAGGCAGACAGACCAGCGTCAGACTTCATCTGTGCCCTCTGCCACAGGGACTGTCATTCCCGCGTCGGACTGGCCAGCCACACCCGGCGCTGCACCAGAATAGGCACCCAGAGCGCAACTCCATAGTCTTCCGAGACTGAAGGACGCCTATGAGTATGAGTATATATATATATATATATATATATATATATATATATATATATATATATATATATATATATATATATACAATGATTATAACAAAAATGTATGGTAGATGCTATGTTGTGTTGTTCTGGTTTGTGAGAGTTGTAATCATTTGGTTAAAAAGAAATTGACACTGTTCCAGTTTGCTTTGAACGAGGTTATCTGAAGTGAAAGAAAAACAGAGCGACAATGTTGTTTTGAAGATGCTTCAAAACTCTTAATTATTCTGCTTTTAAAAATTTTGGCTGATAATATCCAGAAGTATTTGATTATTATTCAGACGACGGTACAATGTATTCAACTTGTGTTTTCTTAACATCTCCCTTTTTCGGGAAAGCGAAAGGAATAATAAAGAAAATGGTAAACTATTCTAGCACTGTCCCTCGCTAATAACGGGGTTTTTATTTTATGCAGTGTGATCGAAACGGATACAGTCGACTCAAAAATCAAATAAGGTCAACGACAATTACAGCTGTATCAAAGGAAATTGGTATTTGATTAGAAAAATAAAAAACAAAGATGGCTACTGTCATTTGACAAGTGTAAGAACTGTAAGTAACATAAAACAGGTATTTTTCAGCAATTTTGGGATTCTGACCTTCACGTCAAGCCGAGATCATCCAATCTTTGACATTTTCGTGATTCCGACGAAAAACCAATTTGAATTGTTTTGCCTCCCATTTGGGGAATAGATAATGGTGGCGGGGTGAGACTGAATGAGACCATATGGAATCCATTCACGAGCTGTTTTGGGTGCCCATATCTATCCTAACTGGGATGATGACATTTGATGGTATTTGTCTCTTGTATAGCTACTTCATATAAATATCAAGCCATATTCCTGTGCCAGTGTTTACAGCCAGACGTTCCGTAGAAATAATCATTAATGTAAAAATCCCCAGTGACTGGCTGATTCACCCCATAACCCTTCCTGTAATCAAGACATCGAAAGCATTATATTCAAAGAACTGTATTCTATAACAAAAATATTTTCGTTGTATAATTGCGACAACTGTGGTGTCTTTCCAGAACGTGTTGCTCGCAAAATGAAACATTCTTGTTGGGGGTAAAATTGCATTATTTAATAAACCGCATTAACTGTTATGACTGTTTAAAATATACGGGGAAAATGGTAATATGTGATTGTTTAAAACCATACGGGGAAAAATGATAATATGTGACTGTTTAAAACCATACAGGGGAAATGGTAATATGTCACTGTTTAAAACCATACGGGGGAAAATGGTAATATGTCACTGTTTAAAACCATACGGGGGAAAATGGTAATATGTGACTGTTTAAAACCATACGGGGGAAAATGGTAATATGTCACTGTTTAAAACCATGCGGGGGGAAATGGTAATATGTCACTGGTTAAAACCATACGGGGGTAAATCATATGTGACTGTTTAAAACCATACAGGGGTAAATCATATGTGACTGTTTTAAAACCATACAGGGGTAAATCATATGTGACTGTTTAAAACCATACAGGGGTAAATCATATGTGACTGTTTTAAAACCATACGGGGTAAATCATATGTGACTGTTTAAAACCATACAGGGGTAAATCATATGTGACTGTTTTAAAACCATACAGGGGTAAATCATATGTGACTGTTTTAAAACCATACAGGGGTAAATCATATGTGACTGTTTAAAACCATACAGGGGTAAATCATATGTGACTGTTTTAAAACCATACAGGGGTAAATCATATGTGATTGTTTAAAACCATACCGGGGTAAATCATATGTGACTGTTTTAAAACCATACAGGGGTAAATCATATGTGATTGTTTAAAACCATACAGGGGTAAATCATATGTGACTGTTTTAAAACCATACAGGGGTAAATCATATGTGACTGTTTTAAAACCATACAGGGGTAAATCATATGTGATTGTTTAAAAACCATACAGGGGTAAATCATATGTGACTGTTTTAAAACCATACAGGGGTAAATCATATGTGACTGTTTAAAACCATACGGGGAAAATCATATGTGACTGTTTTAAAACCATACAGGGGTAAATCATATGTGACTGTTTTAAAACCATACAGGGGTAAATCATATGTGACTGTTTTAAAACCATACAGGGGTAAATCATATGTGACTGTTTAAAACCATACGGGGAAAACAATAATATGTGACTGTTTAAAACCAGACGGGGAAAAATGATATGTGACTGTTTTAAAACCATACAGGGGTAAATCATATGTGACTGTTTTAAAACCATACGGGGAAAACAATAATATGTGACTGTTTAAAACCAGACGGGGAAAAATGATATGTGACTGTTTAAAACCAGACGGGGAAAAATGATATGTGACTGTTTAAAACCAGACGGGGAAAAATGATATGTGACTGTTTAAAACCAGACGGGGAAAAATGATATGTGACTGTTTAAAACCAGACGGGGAAAAATGATATGTGACTGTTTAAAACCAGACGGGGAAAAATGATATGTGACTGTTTAAAACCAGACGGGGAAAAATGATATGTGACTGTTTAAAACCAGACGGGGAAAAATGATATGTGACTGTTGAAAACCATACGGGGAAAAATGATATGTGACTGTTGAAAACCATACGGGGGAAAATGATATAATATGTCACTGTTTAAAACCAGACGGGGAAAAATGATATGTGACTGTTGAAAACCATACGGGGGAAAATGATATAATATGTCACTGTTTAAAACCAGACGGGGAAAAATGATATGTGACTGTTTAAAACCATACGGGGGAACATGATAAACGCGAGGCCAACTTGTCTACTTTCGGAGGAACGAAGAACGTATGTAGACAGAACACAAAACATGCATGTTAAAGATCCTGAAAGTCATGTCAGTGGCTGGCTTATGGAAACGTGAAAACAACCAGCATGCATGCCCACATAAGATGCCGATTATGCGTCAGCACACTGGGATGTAGTCAGCTCGCCTTACACTAGTTACAGCTTTGAGTTTTCCAGTGCTCCACTGAACGGCTTGAGTATGTGTAAAGTGCAATGTGGTCTAGCTGAGTTTGAAGAATAACGGTCTACCAAAAACAGTTTTGATTTATGATTCAAACTGTCGACAGTATCTTAATTGCCCGTTTGTCTTGCTCGTGTGCACGTGTTGTGGGTAACTTCCTCTCTACAATATGCCTACAGTGTCAGTCAAGACATCCTGTGCTGTTGCAGTTTATCGTCGGGACTGACCTGTGACCATCTGTTGATCAATGGTTCTTTTCTTTAAACGGCTGATATAGATAGACGTTTGTTGACAGGAATCCTTTTTGCTGACAGCTTAAAGATAAATACGTTCACCCACACTCACTAGTACGTGCACTCACTCACGCAATCGCGCTCGCCGCACACAAACACAGCAAGAGAGAGAGAGAGAGAGAGAGAGAGAGAGAGAGAGAGAGAGAGAGAGAGAGAGAGAGAGAGAGAGTGAGAGAGAGAGAGAGAGAGTAAAAGAGACAGAGACAGAGAGAAACACACACACAGACACAGACAGAGAGACAAAGAAAGTGGCAGAGAGAGAGAGAGAGAGTAAACAAAAATTATCTCATGAGGAAAGCATATGCAACATCTGCCATGTTCTTATCTAGAGCTTCGAAGGGTGGCGTCCATCTTACCACACCCTGCCCAAAACGGCAGGTAAACAATTAATCTCTGCTGCAGTAACTCCTTGGCTAGACCAGCGCGGGGTCTTCTCTGGTCGGTGGCCCGGATGCGGCTTCCGTGGGCTTTTGACACTGAGACTTCAGCTGGATGAACTTGGGGTTGGTGGTTTGTTACAGAGCGGGAATTAGCGACGTGGGATCACCCATGGGCAGGTGCGAGCTGGTTGGTTCTTTAGATAGAGTCGTGGACTCAGGATCTGATACATTGAGTTCAGTCCCAGCCCGCAACATTAAACATTGGCATGTTCGCTGCTGGCCCCATCTTAGTGTTTCCATCATTTTGGTTGTTTCAAAGATCTCCAGCCCCCCACCCCCACCCCGCCCCACCCCTCCATTTTCTCCGTTCACATAGGATCTTGCGCAGGCTCGGGGAGTCTGTGAGATAATTGCTGGCAGATTTGGGAGTGGAGAGCAGATAGAATTATCCGAGTGCGATGAATCCCTCTTGAACATACTCCAAAACTCAAACTCCAAACTCCAAACTCCATGGACGTTGAAAAAAATGTCTTTGTTCAGAACATTCAGTGTGTTGGCCTTTTCAGTTAGGTCATCTTTGATTGTCTTTTATCTGTCAGCTTTGTGCCTTCACGGATTTCACATGGAGAAAGATCTGCCAACCAGCAGTGAGTAAGGTCCGAAGAGAAGAAATACAACGTATTGTAAGGGTCCTCTTCACACCGGTTTATTGATCTACCTCTATTGATTTATGTCTACATGTAATCTTTTTGTTATGCTTGTTGACCCAGCTGGTGGGGTTGCGTTCTGTCAGATTACCAGCCCATTTCATTGTCTGCTGATGAATAATACACGGGTTTATGTCCAGGCTTAAGGCTTGTGCCGTGGTCATCGTACGCATGGCACATGTGACGTTATTGCATATGGAATTCGTCTTGAGAAGCTGAAACTGAAACTGATGAATAAGATGGTGGATTAGTGTTCTTCCAACCATTTCTGTGGTCTTGGCGTTTCTGATCTTGTTACGTCTGGTCTTCTTGACAGGCTTTCTTAGACATGGCTTCTTACAGGTGGTAATTTTGTGCTCCAGGAACTTTGATTTTAAGTCTAGGACTGGTGCGTCAGGATGGGGTTGAAGATGCTCTCTGCCTGTCTCTCTGTCTGTCTGTCTGTCTGTTCTCTGTCTCTGTCTATCTGTCTGTCTCCCTGTCTGTCTGTCTCTCTTCCCCCCCCCCTCTCTCTCTCTGTTTCTGTCTGTCTGTCTTTCTCTCTGTTCTCTCTGTCTGTCTGTCTGTCTGTCTGTCTGTCTCTGTCTGTCTGTCTGTCTCTCTCTCTCTCACACACACACAA
>JAPXFY010000514.1:52500-55183 GCA_030674185.1 Monoplex corrugatus | reverse complement strand
AATTCCAATTTATACATGATTGATTGATCAGACGTGCGTGCACACACACACACACACACACACACACACACACACACACACACACACACACACACACACACACACACACACATACACACATATGTATACGTATATGTATATGTATATGTATATATACATATATATATATATATATATATATATATACATATACATATACATATATATCACACACACACATACACACACACATATATATATATATATATATATATATATATATGTGTGTGTGTGTGTGTGTGTGTGTGTGTGTGTGTGTGTGTGTGTGTGTGTGTGTGCTGTTTGTTTGCTTTTTGAGATAATACATACATTATACAGCAGTTATTTAGTAATGAAAACGAATACGAATACCAAAGTTTTTTTTTAGGTATTCTTGACATTTTGGTACCATTCACACGACAGGGAAAGTTCATATAGAAATAATAAAAGAATATTAACAAACTTTAAATTTCATTTTCTCGAAAGTTGGTAACCGACCAGGTAAACACTCTAAAGCTGATATCTCAGAAACTAATAAAGATAGTTTCTTTTGTGTGGAGTGGATGGACATTTTTACATAGGAATCACTACAATTGTATGGGCAAAGGAACGTGTATCCATAAGACTAACCACCAGTTTCAGCAAATATACTTTTTAACCATGGAGTTAATTTGATCAAAACTTTTTCTAATGTGTTTCTTGTATTCTGTGCAGATGTAAGAAAAGAAATTTAATGAAATGAACATCAGGGATTAACTGTACATTTGTGTAAATTACATAATTAATTGACTATTTTACAATGAAGTTGTGTCCATTATTCTTGTCAAAATATAATGTTACTGTTATGGTTTAACGAAGCAGTCTTTCGTTCTTTACTGTTGTTGTTATTATGTTTTGCTGTGTTCTTTGTTTTGTTTCGGTTTGTATACTTTTTGCTGCTATTTGTGGCGCTCAGAAATGTTTTTTGTCTATTTATATCATTCTTTACTACGGTTGTTGTAAAGAGACTTGTCATCTTTGTGTTCACAGCAGGTTTTCTTTTTGCTTTGCTTTGACAGAAAATTATGTCTCTTTCTTTGTCAGACAACAGAATAATACTGACCAGAAACAATATGAGACGAACAACAAAAACGCAAAATCAGAAACAAAAACAATCAGGTAGTCCTTTACTTTTTTTTTCCTCTGTTGACATTTGAAAACTAAAGTTTAAACTTTAAAGATATCAAGTTTTAGTGTTGGAAAGACAGCGGTTTATAACCGAAACGATGTTGCAGTAACCTTACCCACGAAGATGTTACTGTTTTTTTTCCTCTCAGGGCTATATACTTGAGTTGTTTGTTACCACAGATGCACGAAAGGTGCTTGCCTACTTGTCATTCCTACTCCCTGCTAAACCTTTAAATTTAGTTGTAAAGAGAATGTGTGTGTCTGTGTGTTTGTGTTTGTGTGTGTGTGTGTGTTTGTGTTTGTGTGTGTGTGTGTGTGTGTGTGTGTGTGTGTGTGTGGAGAGAGAGAGAGAGAGAGAGAGAAAGGGAGAGAAAGAGAGAGATAGAATGTGTGTATGTGTGTGTATGTTTTGTGTGTGTGTGCGTGCGTGTGTCTGTGTATGTGTGTGTGCGTGTGTGCGTGCGTGTGTGTGTGTATGCGTGTGTGTGTGCGCGTGTGTGTGTGCGTGTGTGTGTGCGTGTGTGTGTGTGTGTGTGTGTACATGTATAAACCAGCGTTGAAACAGACGGGTTAAAGTAGGATATCTAAACTGGACAGAGGTGTGTCTATTCATGAATATCATCGTTTGTATAGCAGTACATTGTGATCATTCCAAGAGCAGCACCCAGCATTTTCATCTGAGGTGCATGTTAAGCGTGTATTTTGTTTTAACTAAGACTGAGGGGGTTTCTGCGTCAAAACCATGTAAAGTGTTTCTAAAACCTACATCCAATATTACATGTGTGGTTATCTTTCTACCAATGATCTGGTTTTTTTGTTTGTGTTTTGTTTTGTTTTTGTTTTTGTTTTCTTTTATTTGGGATTTCTTCATGTGTTTTTGAGAGAAGATGTTCAGTTTAGCTCGAACACTCAGTTCTGCTTGTTCTTATTTTGTTTGTTTTGTTTGTCCGTTGCCTCTTTTCGTTTCAGTTGATGTGTTTGTTTATTTGTTTGTCTTGATATGTTTGTGTGTGACGGATATAATTGTTCTGTTTCATTGGGATCATTGCTGTTGAAGAGAAGCATGTTATTCTTTCTCATTCATTTGTTTTTGTGAGTAGACTACATGTATTATGTTTATTTTCGTTTCTTTATTTTGTTTGGACTTTCGTTCGTTTTGTATTGTTTCTGTGTTGTACTTTGACGTTTATACTTACATATATTTGTTTTCTTTACCGGTTCGTAGTCTTGGGAAATATCCTTGATTCTTCATAGCTGTCGTTGACGTTTTCTCACATGCATGTATTTTTCGTGTTTGGACATAATTGTTTTCCTTTTACTGTTAAAACACGTCCATTGACTAGGTCATGAGAGATTGTAAAACACCCCAAAGAAACGATTTTGGACGAATTTTTTTTTCTCTCATTATTTTTTACGGCTAAGTTGTAGAACACTGAACTTCCGAACTTTGCAACTAAAACGTCTGATTTGAGGAACATCTTCCCTCAGTCACAATCCT
>JAPXFY010000514.1:35000-40000 GCA_030674185.1 Monoplex corrugatus | reverse complement strand
CACACACACACACACACACACACACACACACACACACACACACACACTGTAAAGTATGCACAGCTGACTTATGTGTGTAGACCTATTTGTTTTACATTCAGCAGCAGGCTCAATGTCTTTCCAATTTATGGGTTCACATTCCTGGGAGGAGACCACCCAAATTTGTACAAGTGACTTACTCTTTTATTACAAGACACAAAAAATGGAAGTAAAGAACTTGTTCTTGCACACACGTTTAAATTCAAGTATCAGTTTCCAGTTATGTTTCCCACACCATAGTGCTGTATTTACTTCCTTGGCAGCTGCCGCCTGAATCCCAGAACTTTATCTGTCTGGGACTGCTTGAAACCAATAAGTATTCTTCTAGTTATATTCCATCCATGGCAGACAATATACCTCCAAATTAACGGTCATGTACCGCAACACTTTTCAGTGTAGTCAGCAGGGAACATGAATCCCTTTCACATTTCAGCCCTTCTCAAATTTCGGTTATTTTTCTTGTTTGAAACTAATACAAAACAGACAACAACAAACACACACACACACACACACACACACACACACACACACACACACACACACACACACACACACACACACACACAACACACGCACACACACACACACACAACACACGCACACAACACACAACACACACACACACACACACACACACACACACACACACACACACACACAACACACACACACACACACACACACACACACACACACACGTGTTTAAGCGGAAATCAAAGTAAAGGGAAACAATGTCAACAAAAGCAAGACCTGGATGAAAGCAATGAACAAGGGTTGTTGTTGGTCTGTCAAAATAACAACAAAAAAATCTGTGAACTGTTTTCCTGGCACAGGGCGAAGATTAAAAGACTGTTCTTGCCTTTGTCCACTCCTCGCGTTACTGGGTGGAAACGATTCACACTCTCGTGTGTCCAACGCGCTCTATTCATTGTTGCCAGCTCGTCTTACAGGGCAAAGAAGAAGGGGAAATGATGGCTCAGTAAGGCACAGGAAGTAGGTGGAAGAAGACGGACAGTGAACTGATGTACATCAGATTAGTAATATTTTGTAATGCATTGGACACTACAGTTTTTTTTTTAACTAAACACGACCTTGACAACTGAAACCCATCACCCCCACTGTCACATCCCACTCTTCCACCTCATTAGAAAAAAATGCTTTTATAGAATTGCAGCAGGAAATTAGCAACTTGGCAGAATATCGCCAAAACTACATACATGGGTCCTTGTGTGCAGTTGGAGGATGATACTACTGTTTTCTTCATCATATGATTTGTAATAATTTCACTAGACATTCTCAGCTGGCTGCCTTTTTGATTCATTTCTGTGTTTATATGCCTGTATGACTTTCTAACAAAAAATCTTGAGAGAGAGGAAGAGAGGGAGGAAGGAGAGAGAGGGGAAGAGAGAGAGAGACAGAGACAGAGACAGAGACAGAGACAGAGACAGAGACAGAGACAGAGACAGACAGACAGACAGACAGACAGACAGAGAGAGAGAGAAAGAGAGAGAGAGATAGTCTGAGCTTGAGTATGATAGGAAAGTGTACACATTCACATCCTATCGATTTTCACAGAACAAAATACAGTTTCTTTTACATGCCAGTTTCATGCAGTAATTGTGAATGATTTATCTGCAAGGAAGGATACATTTGACCGGCAATTTTGACTCCAGCAAAGCTGTCAGACATTAACACATATTATTTAAGACTCAGTGAAAGGTTTAAAAAAAATTCAGGCCATCATGTCCACACTTCACCAAGATCAAAAGGGATCAGGGAACAGAGAAAAAGCGAAGGGGAAAAGTCACCACACTTGCGAATAAAGATAAATTCTGGACATTGCCAGTTTTATTGATGCTTGCAATTCCAGTTTCACTGAGAAATCAGAAATCAGTTATCTTTAACTGAAGGAAAAAATCAATGTCTTCAAAAGGACCTGACCTTGTCTTCCACTATTATCCAAGATCAAAAGAAGCTGGAAAAGGATAGAAGATGATGAAAAAGCCACTGCGCTAACGAATGAGGTGGGTTTTTTTGTTTTTGTTTTTTGTGGAACATTTGTTTGCTCAGGAAGACTTGCATCATGTCTGTGTTGTCAGTCATACTTTTAAAATATTAACTCTTCATAAGTAATTCAATGAATCTCAGACATTAGTTACAGTGTAGTGTGCGTATGCTATGCGTATTGGTGCAGATGAAGATTGTTTGTTTGTTTTCTTTTTCATTTACCGTAGAGAAAAAGATCGAACAGAAGTGATAAGAAATGGAAGAGGAGGTTGGAGGGGGAGGGGGCAGAGAGAGAAAGAGACAGACATACAGGCAGACAGGCAGACAGAGACAGGCAGACAGGCAAACAGACATAAAGACAGACTGACAGAGATGGAAAGACAGAGAGCTAGACATATTGACAGACAGACAGAGAGAGACATAGACAGTGACAGAGAGACAGAAAAGACAGAAGGCAGACAGAAATTAAGGAGAATGATATATAGACTGAGAAACAGGCAGAAGCATGTAGGTGAAAAAGGGAAAGAGAAAGCAACAAGGAGAGGTAGAGACAGACAGAGAGAGAGAGAGAGAGAGAGAGAGAGAGAGAGAGAGAGAGAGAGAGAGAGAGGGGTGGGGGAGAGAGAAAGAGAGAGACAGAGACAGATACATAGACACAGAAAGACAGATGGACAGACCGAAACAGATAGAGAATACAACACTCACTGAAATTCAATTAAAAGACAATTTTAACAGGCGTACTGAATTTTTTCTCAGAAATTGTAGAAGGATATTATGGATTTTTTGACAGGAAAGTAACCATTTGTGTTATATACATCTCAGATCACTTGATATAAATAAGGATGCACACACACACACACACACACACACACACACACACACACACACACACACACACACACACACACACACACACACGCACACACACACACATACACACACATATGTATACACATATGCATACATGCATACATAAATACATATATATATATATATATATATATATATATATATATATACATACATACATATATACATACATACATACATATATGCATACATACGTATATACATACATATATACGTACATACATGCATATATCACACATACATACATAATACATACATACATACATACATAAATACATACATACATACATACATACATACATACATACATACATACATACATACATACATACACATACACATTTGTTGATAGATTTGGGTCAGCACATATGAAATCATACAAATGCGGTGAATCCACCTTGAACGAAATCCTTGATGGTCTTTTCTTCGTTATTCTTCCAGACCCTTCTATCTGTCTCTCTCAACGTCGTAAGTGTTTTGATCCTAAGACTTAGCAGAATAGCCAGTAATGAGGTTTGAGCCTTTGAGGTTTATGGCTCAATGGAAGATCGACCAGTTTAGGAGGGAGTGTCACTGTGATTGGAGCTCAGAAAAAGGCAAGAAGAGGTGAGCTGTAAATGTAGAGGTGGTGTGCAGCAGTAAGGATGAGCAATTGGGATCAGCAGTTGCCCAGAGCTGAGCTGTTAAGAGGACTGATAAAAACAGACTTAAGAAGAAACTCCAAATTGGGGTTGAGAAACTGGCCATATTGTCTGGAATATCTTTTTTTGTTTGTTTTTGGTTTCCCTTTAATATGAATGACAATTACAGCCTTATGTCAGTTCAGATACATCCCATTCAACACAGCACCATGACATGGCACAACACAGATTTTTGTTTTGCTTGGAATCGTATTTCAGGGACCTGAATGCTATCCTAGTGTTGCCTGCTTCTTTGCTGGAAAGTGTGTGCTTTTTTTCAAGACACAGACAAACTAACACACACACACACACACAAACACACACACACACACTAACATAGACACACACACTAACTTGCACATACACACACACACACACACACATACACACACACACACACACACACACACACACACACACACACACACACACACACACACACACGCACACACACATACACACGTCTGAAAGATTCCTCATTAAATGCAGATATATATGTAAAACCTCAGTTCAGTTCACTTTTGTGTTTTTCTTGAGAATAAAACAATTCCCTAGTAAAGGCTTTAACTCCCACACCCTGTTTATCAACATCCTGTATTGTCAACAGTGCTATCAAAGCAAAAACTTAACCCTTTGACACCCTCACCCTATCCACCAGTTCGTGCTGAAGTGAGTCAAATGGTTAATTTTCTGCAATTGGTGGATATGGTGCAGTAGTCAAAGTGTTGAAAATAATCAATGGCAACAGACAAAAAACAGACAAATACAAGAGTAACAGGAGTTTAAGCGGAAATCAAAGAAAAGGGAAACAATGTCAACAAAAGCAGGGCCTGGATGAAAGCAATGAACAAGGGTTGTTGTTGGTCTGTCAAAATAACAACAAAAAAGCTGTGAACTGTTTTCCTGGCACAGGGCGAAGATTAAAAGACTGTTCTTGCCTTTGTCCACTTCTCGCGTTACTGGGTGGAAACGATTCACACTCTCGTGTGTCCAACGCGCTCTATTCATTGATGCTAGCTCGTCTTACAGGGCAAAGAAGAAGGGGAAATGATGGCTCAATAAGGCACAGGAAATAGGTGGAAGAAGACAGACAGTGAACTGATGTACAGCATGTTATTAATATTTTGTAATGCATTGAACACTACAGTTTTTTTAACTAAACACGGTCTTGACAACTGAAACCCATCACCCCCACTGTCACATCCCACTCTTCCACCCCATTAGAAAAAATGCTTTTATAGAATTGCAGCAGGAAATTAGCAACTCGGCAGAAGATCGCCAAAACTACATACATGGGTCCTTGTGTGCATTTGGAGGATGATACTACTATTGTCTTCATCATATGATTTATAACAGTTTCACAAGTCATTCTCAGCTGGCTGCCTTTTTGATTCATTTTGGTGT
>JAPXFY010000514.1:25000-30000 GCA_030674185.1 Monoplex corrugatus | reverse complement strand
CAGCAATTAGCATGGATGAGCTGAGCCGCCAGGAAGAGAATTGTAAAAACGAACTGTGAAGTGTTTTCCTCACAAAGAGCAAAGATTAAATGACCATTTTTGCTTGTGTGTCTTACAGACAACACAGAGTGGACAGAATGCAAACTCTTTTGTGCTCAACAACCAGGTTACTTTACGACTGATGGGTGTGTGAGCTGCTTAATTAAAGGTGAAAGGTTTGTCAATAAACTATCTTACTTTTTTTCCCTCTCAGATTTGATAGTGCACATTATCTGTGAACTTTGGGACAATTCTTCACAAGGACATGGTGACAATGACAATAGCGATAATAATCACCACGCTACATGTACATGTGTTCCATCCTGTTTTTCAGACAGCATGACAAGGATGTACTCTGCACTTACTTTCATAATCCATCCTGGCATCAACCAGGTCTGAGAAATACATACGCCTGCAGTGTTCATCAAGAAATTTCAGCAACACCCAAGACAACTCACGTACTGAGCCAAAGGTACTTAATCGTGGTTTGGGTTTTCACAATGAACCATTGCACGCTCAACCAAGGGTCTGTGGAATGCTACCTTCATCAGGAACATTTCTTTCATTGAGTAGTGCTTAACAATTTATAATTCAAGTGTCTTTATGGAATCATAATCATCATCATCATCATCATCATCATCACCACCATCATCATCATCATCATCATCATCATCATCGTCATCATCACAATCATCATCATCAGGTGCCCTGCCGCATGGCATTGGCGGCCATGGACTTCCAACCATCTCTATCTCTCGTTGCCCCCAGCATCTCCACCACACTCCTCATCCCCAGCCACTCTGCAAGTCCGTCCAGCATTCTCTCCCTGGATCTACCTGGTGCTCTCTTTCCCTCCAGATTTCCTGTTGTGACCAGGTGCTCCACATCCCCTTTCCTCATAAAATGGCCTATAAATGTTGCTTGTCTTTTCCTATTCTTCCTTATGAGTGATCTACTTGCGTCTCCCTCCATCAAGACTGTCTCGTTTGTTTTCTTTGCTGTCCATGGAACTCTCAACATTCTTCTGAGAAACCACATCTCAGCTGCATCGATCCTGCTCTGGATTTGCTTGCTGACTGTCCACGCCTCGCATCTGTACAACAGTATTGGTTCTATGTAACATTCAAGGACTCTCTTTCTGATGTTAATTGATAGACATTAGTTGGTAAGAATGCTTGTCATCTTCTTGAATGCTGTTTTGGCTTGGCCGATTCTGCCAGCTATTTCCGATGTGCCTCTGCCATCTGAAGAAATGACCGTTCCCAGATATTTGAACTTATTAACCTGTGTCAAGGTTGTGCCATTTGCTGTTATTTTGCATGAGGAGATTTCATGTTTTTTATTGATCACCATGACTTCAGTCTTCCTGCTGTTTAATTCCAACCCCTTACCTTTGCTTTCTATTTCTAGTATATTCACAAGGTTTTGTAGGTCCCTTTCATTTTCTGCAATTAGCACGGTGTCATCTGCGTACCGAATGTTGTTTATCATTTTCATTATCATTATCATTATCTGTATGTAATAATGGGCGAAAGTAATATATCCAGGCAGAGAGACAATAGAGGGAAAGGGGGAAAAAGAAATGGTGAAAGAGAGCGAAAGACAATGAGAGTGACACATAGACACAAAAAGCACACCCACTGACATAACAGAGAGAGACAGAGAATCAATCCATTTGTTTTCAGAAACAGATTGAATTACACAATGCTAACAATGAGAGAATATAGCACAAAACGCGTGATTCTCCCCTATGCAAGCTAATGATGCGCTCGAGGCTCTGAAGCCAGCTGCATATCACTAGCAATTTTCACACTTCTTGGATGGGACATTTCAACACCTGCCCTTCTGTCTTTCATAACTTTATTGTTGTTTGTTTTCCTGTTTCCTGTTCTTTATATATCCCTTTTGTCACTTTCTTTCTCGTATGCATTTATTTTCCAATGATCTTTTTACAAAAGCACAATCAAGCCAAGCCATTCATTTTAACTTGACATGTATGCATTTACAATGAAATTGTAATATAGTCCTGAAAAAACAAGTATTGTATAAGGTTTTCTAGATATTCATCATAGTGTTATCAAACTGTATAGTGTATTGTTTTTGTCTACAAAAAAAAATAGTTTCTGACACTCAAATATGGGTAATTGAACATTGACTTATTGCACACACACACACACACACACACACACACACACACACCACACACACACACACACACACACACACACACACACACACACGCACACACACACACACACACACACACACATACACACACACACATACACATACTTTATCTCACACGAAAACACACATACGCGCGCACACACACATACGCGCACACACACACACACACACACTCACACACACAACACACACACACACACACACACACACACACACTTACACACACTTACACACATACACACACACACACACTCACTTACACACACACACACACACACACACACACACACACACACACACACACACACACACACACACACACACACACACACACACGAAAATGCTAATGCCCTCCATGATTTCATATAAGTTCAAATCGAAATTTAGTTTTGATGTTCACCACCAACCAACTTAAACCAACATACAATTTTATAAATAAATATACACAAATATATCACTGAAATATGATGTTAACATGTTTGGTCTGCTTTGTGATATCACTTCCATGGCAAAAAAAGTTAATTGCCACTGAAATCCACGTATACATGTAAATGAGTATGACAAAAACAAGCATATTTGTGACCTCCCCCCAGCACAGAATCAGTTTTAACTAGCATTTTGGAAAATTTGAGATATACATATCACTGGAAAGTGTACATTCTGCTGATTATTTTGGTACTTGAATAAAGCATGTACTCAAAACAAAACAAAAATGTTGCCGTTATGTATGTTTAAAGTCATTAAGTTGTATAATGGCCATTTTGAGAAAACGGCCTCCTGAGTTTTTACGTACTCTCCTACACATTTAAAAAAAAAAAAATTCTTTGATGGCTTTGACCCGGTTTGCTTCTAATTTTAGCTGTCATTATCTGAAACGTGCACCAAAGAGCTTTCTGTCAGTATATTACATGTGAGGGTCTGTACAGGTTACGGTTTGCAATAAGAGACAAGAAGAGGTACTTTTGCGTTCTTTCTACTAGGATCAGTGCATTGAAGTACCATTTTAAATTGATTAATGATATTTTTTAAGAAAAAAAAAATTATGTTGGGGATAGATTATAGTCCACAGAAATAAATTTTGAGAAAAAATCAAAACACCCTAGGTTGAACCTCAGTCACCTTATCAGCTCCTAGTGCTGTTCGACTGACTGCGAGTTAAGACTGAAATGGTGGTGGGAGGTCACATTTAGACTAAAGATACATGGTATACATTGTATGTGTGCATTGAATGTGGAATGCAATAGCACATTACAGTCATTGTAAAATGTATGTATATATGCCAGTCCATTCAAATTTGATGCTGTCTAGTTAATACTTTATATGACACTTTTTTGCCAGCAAATTAGAGTTACTGTTATCATATTATATAAAATGTAATAACGATGTGGTATTAAATACAGTGCAACGAGCATGCTATGACATGGACTGTTTACGCTTTGCAAATTATGTATATATATATAATATATATATATATATATATATATATATATATATATATATGAACGTGTGTATGTATGTATGTATATATGTATGTACGTACGTACGTAGGTACACACACACACACACATATATATATATATATATATATATATATATATATATATATATATGTATATACATATATATATATATGTATATATATACATATACATACATGTATATATGTGTATATATATATATCTATATATATATATATATATATATTGATATGCACATACATGCATACATGCATATATTTCGCACGCACAAATAACTGCATCCTCACATGTTATAGTTATACATGTACATGCACAGCCTTAAAATCTGAAGTGAACGGACGTTGAAAAAAACAACAACAAACGAACGAGTTATACATACACATATCTAAGCCAAGGATGTATGTATGCATGAATGTTTACTCAGTTATCAGTGACTATAAGTGGCGGTACGCAACAGTTGAACAATCACAACATCGATAGTGGAATATCAGGGGGAACAGATGATCGTTTAACTGTGACTCAAACTGAGAAAGAATTTGCATTTTCTTCTGAGTGCCTAGCTGTGAATTCCAAATATTTGCTTCAGTGAAACTGACACCACATTCTCCAGATAGAACTTAATTAAGACTGTGTTGTGGGAGCCATCAGAAGTTTTTGTTTTAGTTGAGAATCGCAGACCGATCTGAACGATAAGATCCATAAAAACTGCAATATGCAATACTTACAATTTTATTCTGGCAGCAAGATTTCATAGACAATTAAGGGAGTTCTTTGTTCAATACTGTTTAACATTATTTCTTTTCTTCTTGTTTAGAGGTGTGTCATCGTTTTGAACATCTTGCAGTCGATGGATTTGTTCTGCCATGTAATCCAACGAGCACAGTCTAGCTGAGAAGTTTTCGTAGCAGTAACAAATCACTGCATGCTGTTTTAGACAGATATTCTGATGGAAGTAAGTGTTCCAGAGTCTAGACAATTATCGTAGCTGTCGTTGATGTGCATGTACAAATATGGGTCAATATTGACCCCGAAATACGTTACAGAAGTTTGAAATGCAATATCAATAGCAGTAATGTATGCACAATGACTGCCAACCAGTTATGCAATGGATGCCTTAATGTCATAAGTCATTAAAAACAAGAACAACATTATTACCACACGTTTCAACAGCAACAAATCTCATCTTTATTAAACAAAGCAAACTGGAAGAACATCAAATACCTAGACAAACAAGAAGAACTACAAGTATAGAAGAGAGACAATGCTTTATTATTGAGCTCGTTTGCTTATTTTTTC
>JAPXFY010000514.1:10000-17500 GCA_030674185.1 Monoplex corrugatus | reverse complement strand
GAACTGTTTTCCTGGCACAGGGCGAAGATTAAAAGACTGTTCTTGCCTTTGTCCACTCCTCGCGTTACTGGGTGAAAACGATTCACACTCTCGTGTGTCCAACGCGCTCTATTCATTGATGCTAGCTCGTCTTACAGGGCAAAGAAGAAGGGGAAAAGATGGCTCAGTAAGGCACAGGAAATAGGTGGAAGAAGACACACAGTGAACTGATGTACATCAGGTTAGTAATATTTGTAATGCATTGAACACTACAGTTTTTTTTTAATCTAAACTAAACACGGCCTTGACAATTGAAACCCATCACCCCCACTGTCACATCCCACTCTTCCACCCCATTAGAAAAAATGCTTTTATAGAATTGCAGCAGGAAATTAGCAACTCGGCAGAAGATCGCCAAAACTACATACATGGGTCCTTGTGTGCAGTTGGAGGATGATACTACTGTTTTCTTCATCATATGATTTGTAATAGTTTCACTAGACATTCTCAGCTGGCTGCCTTTTTGATTCATTTCGGTGTTTATATGCCTGTATGACTTTCTAACAAAAAATCATGAGAGAGAAGAAGAGAGGAGGAAGGAGAGAGAGAGAGAGATAGAGAGAGAGACAGAGACAGAGACAGAGACAGAGACAGAGAAGACGACAGACAGACAGACAGAGAGAGAGACAGACAGACAGACAGACACAGAGAGAGAGAGAGAGAGAAGAGAGAGAGAGAGAGAGAGAGAGAGAGAGAGAGAGGAGAGAGAGAGTCAGAGAGTCTGAGCTTGAGTATGATAGGAAAGTGTACACATTCACATCCTATCGATTTTCACTGAACAAAATACAGTTTCTTTTACATGCCAATTTCATGCAGCAATTGTGAATGATTTATCTGCAAGGAAGGATACATTTGACCGGCAATTTTGACTCCAGCGAAGCTTGCAGACATTAACACATATTATTTGAGACTCAGTGAAAGGTTTAAAAAAGAATTCAGGCCATCATGTCCACACTTCACCAAGATCAAAAGGGATCAGGGAACAGGGAAAAAGCGAAGAGGAAAAGTCACCACACTTGCGAATAAAGATAAATTCTGGACATTGCCAGTTTTATTGATGCTTGCAATTCCAGTTTCACTGAGAAATCAGCAATCAGTAATCTTTAACTGAGGGAAAAAATCAGTGTCTTCAAAAGGACCTGACCTTGTCTTCCACTCTTATCCAAGATCAAAAGAAGCTGGAAAAGGATAGAAGATGATGAAAAAGCCACTGCGCTAACGAATGAGGTGGGGTTTTTTGTTTTTCGTTTTTTGTGGAACATTTGTTTGCTCAGGAAGACTTGCATCATGACTGTGTTGTCAGTCATACTTTTAACATATTAACTCTTCATAAGTAATTCAATGAATCTCATGCATTAGTTACAGTGTAGTGTGCGTATGATATGCGTATTGGTGCAGATGAAGATTGTTGTTTTTTTGTTTTTTTTCATTTACCGTAGAGAAAAAGATCGAACAGAAGTGATAAGAAATGGAAGAGGAGGTTGGAGGGGGGGGGGGCAGAGAGAGAAAGAGACAGACATACAGGCAGACAGGCAGACAGAGACAGGCAGTCAGGCACACAGACATAAAGACAGAATGACAGAGACGGAAAGACAGAGAGCCAGACATAATGACAGACAGAGAGAGAGAGACAGAGACAGTGACAGAGAGACAGAAAAGACAGAAGGCAGACAGAAATTAAAGAGAATGATATATAGACAGAGAAACAGGCAGAATCATGTAGGTGAAAAGGGGAAAGAGAGAGCAACAAGGAGAGGTAGAGACAGAGAGCCAGACACATATGTATACACAGATGCATACATGCATACATAAATACATACATACATATATACATACATACATATATACATGCATACATACATACATGTATACATACATACGTATATACATACATATATACGTACATACAAGCATATATCACACATCATACATACATGCATACATACATACATACACACATACATACATACATACATACATGCATACATACATACATACATACATCATACATACATACATACATACATACATACATACATACATACATACATACATACATACATACATACATACATACATACATACAAATACACATTTATTGATAGATTTGGGTCAGCACATATGAAATCATACAAATGCGTGAATCCACCTTGAACGAAATCCTTGATGGCCTTTTCTTCGTTATTCTTCCAGACCCCTCTAGCTGTCTCTCTCAACGTCGTAAGCGTTTTGATCCTAAGACTTAGCAGAATAGCCAGTAATGAGGTTTGAGCCTTTGAGGTTTATGGCTCAATAGAAGATCGACCAGTTTAGGAGGGAGTGTCACTGTGATTGGAGCTCAGAAAAGGACAAGAAGAGGTGAGCTGTAAATGTAGAGGTGGTGTGCAGCACTAAGGATGAGCAATTGGGATGAGCAGTTGCCCAGAGCTGAGCTGTTAAGAGGACTGATAAAAACAGACTTAAGAAGAAACTCCAAATTGGGGTTGAGAAACTGGCCATATTGTCTGGAATATCTTTTTGTTTTGTTTTTGGTTTCCATTTAAAATGAATGACAATTACAGGCTTATGTCAGTTCAGATACATCCCATACAACACAGCACCATGACATGGCACAACACAGATTTTTGTTTTGCCTGAAATCGTATTTCAGGGACCTGAATGCTATCCTCGTGTTGCCTGCTTCTTTGCTGGAAAGTGTGTGCTTTTTTCAAGACACAGACAAACTAAACACACACACGCGCACGCACACACACACACACACACACACACAACACACACACACACACACACACACACACATACACACACACACACACACACACACGCACACGCAAAACACACACACATAACACACATACATAGACACACATAGACACACACACACACACACACACACACACACACACACACACACACATATATATATATATATATATATATATATATATATATATATATATATATATATATATATATACATACATGCAAAAACGTGCGCGCTCTTTCAGTAAAAGCATTTCTTTTGGAATATAAACTTATGACCATTGTACATTTATGGACTGCTTTTTATCATAATCTAATTATTTAACATTAAAACAAAGGTATTGGAATTGATAGAGTTCACAAACAGGCATAATCCCTCCCTCTCTCTCTCTTTCTCTCTCTCTCTCTGTGTCTGTCTGTCTCTGTCTGTCAGTACCTGCCTGTCTGTCTGTCTGTTGTCTGTCTGTCTGTCTGTCTCTTTCTTTCTTGTGTGGCAGTCAAGCAGATGATTAAGTATGAAGAGATCTGTTCATTCTTTAATGACAATTTATTACTATTTTATTGCTATTAATATTTTCTAATTTTCTATTTCTCGGACCACACCCTTGTCACTTAATGAGGGTCCTGACCTAAAAACAAATAAACGTAGAAGATGAACAAGCATAAAATCCCAAACAAATGTAATTAATTTTTTTATGGATTCCCTGCCAGCCGTTTGGACAGCAATAGAGAAAAGAGCTGTCTGAGTCTGATAGATGATAATCCAAATTACTCGTCTGGCACACACCAGCGTTTATGCCTGATACTTCACATCTTACTTATTGTAGGAGATGGTCTTTATTTGGTGTGATGGACAAATACTCTTTGAAATGATTTGGCTTTACCTCAATCCTTGATTACCTTTTTTTTCCTACCCATTTATGTCCCCTTTCACTTGTCGTGGTGTCTGGAACTATTGCTTGTATCATGCTGTTAAGATGCTTGATGAGAGAATAATCATGATGAATGATATTCAACTCTGTACTGAGACTGAGTGACAGACCTGTATTCTATGCTTTCATATAACCAATGGCAAAACTCACAGAACAACAACAACAACAACAAGATCACCATCACTGGTACCAAAAACAACAAAATTCAACGTCATTCATCAAAACAACACTGTGCAAGTACCAAATGTCCAGAGGAACAATGAGAATTGGTAGTAGAAGGCACACACTATTTTTGCACCAATTCGTTTACACGTTTCTCTCGTCCATCAAAGACATCTTGTTGAAACTGAAAAGAAAGCAAAAGATGCTGGCTGGGACAGAAAGGTGGAGGTTGCCCCTGGGGAGATGGAAGTGATTTATTTGTCAGTTAAACAAACGTGACATACTTGGTCTTCACAAGGGAGGGATATGTCCAAGGATAACACAGTGCATTGATATCATCTGTAAATGTCTCTGCCTGTTTGTCTTTCTTTCTGTATGTCTGTCTGTCTGTCTGTCACTCAAGCATCCTACCATCAAAAATAATGATTTGTAGCAGACTCATGGGACAAATTGAATATATTAAACATTTTTTTTTATACATTAACTTCAAAGTCAGAGGAAGAGAGAGAGAGAGAGAGAGAGAGAGAGAGAGAGAGAGAGAGAGAGAGAGAGAGAGACAGACAGACAGACAGACAGACAGAGAGAAGGAGGGAGAGAGAGAGAGAGAGAGAGAGAGAGAGAGAGAGAGAGAGAGAGAGAGAGGCTAAAAGGGGAACAGAGAGAGAAGAAATAAGAGAAAGAGACAGATACAGAGAAAGAGAGACAGAATGGAGATCATGAATGAAACATTGTATTTGTCTAAAAAAAAAAAGAGACTAAAAATATTGTATCTCCACACACTACTACTTCTGTTGTTGCAGTGGTTAAAACTACATCTATCATCACTGTTAACACTGTTACTGATACTACTAACAACAGTACCAGTATTGCTACTACACCACTGTTACATCTTATATGATAGACTCTACCAATGTAACTGATGCTGCTTCTTGTCCTCCTTTTACTTATTGTTTTCTACTCTGTGTCCCGTTCCGTATACCACTAAAAGCAAATACATACACACGTATGCGCGCTCTCTATCTCCTTCACGTGAGCACATATAAAAAAGAATCTTCCCCTTAACAGAGACTGACACATAAAGTGCCAATGCACGTCTTTCAAAGGGTTCTTCTGTTCAACCACTTTTCATGCACCCCCACACTCACGTACACACACATATACACACACGCACACGCACAGACACACACACACACAGACACAACACCACGCACCACGCACACGCACGCACGCACGAACACACGCACGCACGCACACACACACACACACACACACACACACACACACACACACACACACACACACATAAAACACCACCTTCAAACAGAATCAAAGAAGACAGGCAACGTGCAAAAATTCAGATTGACAGCAATTAGCATGGATGAGCTGAGCCGCCAGGAAGAGAATTGTAAAAACGAACTGTGAAGTGTTTTCCTCACAAAGAGCAAAGATTAAATGACCATTTTTGCTTGTGTGTCTTACAGACAACACAGAGTGGAAAGAATGCAAACTCTCTTGTGCTCAACAACCAGGTTACTTTACGACTGATGGGTGTGTGAGCTGCTTAATTAAAGGTGGAAGATTTGTCAATAAACTATCTTACTTTTTTTCCCTCTCAGATTTGATAGTGCACATTATCTGTGAACTTTGGGACAATTCTTCACAAGGACATGGTGATAATGACAATAGCGATAATAATCACCACGCTACATGTACATGTGCTCCATCCTGTTTTTCAGACAGCATGACAAGGATGTACTCTGCACTTACTTTCATAATCCATCCTGGCATCAACCAGGTCTGAGAAATACATACGCCTGCAGTGCTCATCAAGAAATTTCAGCAGCACCCAAGACAACTCACGTACAGAGCCAAAGGTACTTAATCGTGGTTTGGGTTTTCACAATGAACCATTGCACGCTCAACCAAGGGTCTGTGGAATGCTACCTTCATCAGGAACATTTCTTTCATTGAGTAGTGCTTAACAATTTATAATTCAAGTGTCTTTATGGAATCATAATCATCATCATCATCATCATCATCACCACCATCATCATCATCATCATCATCATCATCATCGTCATCATCACAATCATCATCATCAGGTGCCCTGCCGCATGGCATTGGCGGCCATGGACTTCCAACCATCTCTATCTCTCGTTGCCCCCAGCATCTCCCCCACACTCCTCATCCCCAGCCACTCTGCAAGTCCGTCCAGCATTCTCTCCCTGGATCTACCTGGTGCTCTCTTTCCCCCCAGATTTCCTGTTGTGACCAGGTGCTCCACATCCCCTTTCCTCATAAAATGGCCTATAAATGTTGCTTGTCTTTTCCTATTCTTCCTTATGAGTGATCTACTTGCGTCTCCCTCCATCAAGACTGTCTCGTTTGATTTCTTTGCTGTCCATGGAACTCTCAACATTCTTCTGAGAAACCACATCTCAGCTGCATCGATCCTGCTCTGGATTTGCTTGCTGACTGTCCACGCCTCGCATCTGTACAACAGTATTGGTTCTATGTAACATTCAAGGACTCTCTTTCTGATGTTAATTGATAGGCATTAGTTGGTAAGAATGCTTGTCATCTTCTTGAATGCTGTTTTGGCTTGGCCGATTCTGCCAGCTATTTCCGATGTGCCTCTGCCATCTGAAGAAATGACCGTTCCCAGATATTTGAACTTATTAACCTGTGTCAAGGTTGTGCCATTTGCTGTTATTTTGCATGAGGAGATTTCATGTTTTTTATTGATCACCATGACTTCAGTCTTCCTGCTGTTTAATTCCAACCCCTTACCTTTGCTTTCTATTTCTAGTATATTCACAAGGTTTTGTAGGTCCCTTTCATTTTCTGCAATTAGCACGGTGTCATCTGCGTACCGAATGTTGTTTATCATTTTCATTATCATTATCATTATCTGTATGTAATAATGGGCGAAAGTAATATATCCAGGCAGAGAGACAATAGAGGGAAAGGGGGAAAAAGAAATGGTGAGAGAGAGCGAAAGACAATGAGAGTGACACATAGACACAAAAAGCACACCCACTGACATAACAGAGAGAGACAGAGAATCAATCCATTTGTTTTCAGAAACAGATTGAATTACACAATGCTAACAATGAGAGAATATAGCACAAAACGCGTGATTCTCCCCTATGCAAGCTAATGATGCGCTCGAGGCTCTGAAGCCAGCTGCATATCACTAGCAATTTTCACACTTCTTGGATGGGACATTTCAACACCTGCCCTTCTGTCTTTCATAACTTTATTGTTGTTTGTTTTCCTGTTTCCTGTTCTTTATATATCCCTTTTGTCACTTTCTTTCTCGTATGCATTTATTTTCCAATGATCTTTTTACAAAAGCACAATCAAGCCAAGCCATTCATTTTAACTTGACATGTATGCATTTACAATGAAATTGTAATATAGTCCTGAAAAAACAAGTATTGTATAAGGTTTTCTAGATATTCATCATAGTGTTATCAAACTGTATAGTGTATTGTTTTTGTCTACAAAAAAAAATAGTTTCTGACACTCAAATATGGGTAATTGAACATTGACTTATTGCACACACACACACACACACACACACACACACACACACACACAC
>JAPXFY010005142.1:12500-15785 GCA_030674185.1 Monoplex corrugatus | reverse complement strand
CACAACGTGCACCAACTAGGTCCAGCCCAGCCTCTGGACCAAGAGAGAACGGAAGACCCCCACCCCCACCCCCACTCTCGCCCCACCCCATGAGCTCGGAACATTCTCGATCCTGAGTCAACGGCTCTATCAAAAGAACTAACATGCTTTGTGTTAATGTGACCCAGCTGAGGATCAAACCCACGCCCCTGCGTTAACAGTGTGATGTTCTAACCACTGAGCTCACGGGCCTCTGGTAGCCATTAGCGATAACTCATCACAGTACAAAACAAGCGTGACTGCCCGCATTCAAACAAACAGGAACCAGAAAAAAACACGAAAAAAAAAAAAAAAAAAAAGAATAAGAACGCGTATTTAACACAAGACAAGACAGGCGCAAATTTTTCTGTATTCCTTTTCTCACATTGGACGGAGCAGCAGGGAAGTTTCAGTCTTTTTCTCCTAATTTTTGTATCTGGTGTTTGTTTGTTTGTGATCTTACGCTTGACAAAAAGCCGGTTGGCCTAAAAATTTGCGCCTGTCTTGTCTGGTTGTATTAAACACGCGTTCTTATTCTTTTTTCGTGTTTTTTTTTTTTTTTTTGTTCTGGTTCAACATCACAGTACACCCTTTCTGTAAGTGGTGCAGTTTTGCAATACAAGATAGCTCATTACGATTTTATACTAAACGTGTTTGTGACAACCACCCAGACGTACTGTTTAAGGGGGCAGACCTACCCAGATTTGGGTACCAAAATTGTGATGTTCAGTGTTTCAGTTCTAATTAACCAATCACCATGATATTTGGCAAGAAGATACCTCACACAGTATTCTTTGGATTTAATATCTTTGTTGGGGTCTGTGAGATATGAAAAGTTGACAAAAATTAATTAATTAAAAAATGTTCTCGCGAAAATGAAAAAAATATAGTACATACTGTGACATTTATAACTACACATATATTCATGTTAGGAATTTGATATTTAGTGAGCAAACACATCTGTAGAGTATGTATGGCATGTAATAAAATCTTAGCTCTACTATCATTATTTTCTGTACAATCATCACACCAATTTTTTAGAATAATTTCAATAAAAAAAATTATAATACAACTTTTAATAAAACTGTTGTTTACTAGCAGAACTCCACGATTTTACTACCGGCTATAAGTACCTGTCCCTGCTATATGTGTGCCAAATATCAAGGAAATCGGATGAAAACTTTTGAACATATTATGTCTGATGTATACATCAGGGTAGGTCTGGGTAGGTCTGCCCCCTTAATATCATCTCACTGTTCTGCATACAGCAAACTCTCTTTGATCACTCGGAAGCGATAACTCATCACACTACTCCCTTCTCTAAGTGGTACAGTTTTGCGAGACAAGATAACTCACTACGACTTTATACTAAACGTGTTTATGACAACCACTCAGACATAACGTTTAACAGCGCCTCACGGTTCTGCGTTCTGCATTCAACAAAATCTCTTTGATGACTCGGAAGCTGTAACTCATTACAGTGCTACCTTCCACTAAGTGGTGCAGTTTTGCAAGACAAAATAAACCATTACGATTTTATATTAAACGTGTTTATGATAACCTCCCGGACATAATGTTTAACATCACCTTGTAGTTCTGCATTCAACAAAACCTCTTTGATGACTCGGAAGCTGTAACTCATCACGCTACTCCCTTCTCTAAGTGGTACAGTTTTGCAGGACAAGATAACTACGATTTTATACTAAACGTGTTTATGACAACCATCAAGACATAACGTTTAACATCACAACAAAATCTCTTTGATGACTCGGAAGCAATAGCTCATCAGACTACTCGGCTCTCTAAGTGGTACAATTTTGCAAAGACAAGACAACTCATTACGATTTTATACTAAATATGTTTTATGACAATCACCCAGACATAACGTTTAACATCACCTTACAGTTCTGCATTCAACAAAGTCTCTTTGATGACTCAGAAGCATCCCAGATATGTAGATCGTTTAATCCATAACTCATTTTCCTCCTGCAAGTGATCAGCAGTATTCAGCTTCAAACAAAGCCTGACGTCCAGGTTTCTTTTGATGTCTATGCTACTAATTCCCACTACCGGAGATTGCAGATCAGATACGCGTGGACAGACGTATCTGATCTGCAATCTATTGGATGTCTGGCCCCTGTGTTGTGAAACTGTCAACACTGTGTTACCCCCAATGCGAATAGATTTCCGTTCCGACGTCAACTGATCTTTGTTCCGTCGGTGAGCACTCCAAACCGGCCATCACTTTGCTTGTTGAAAGGGGAGATGACTTCTAAAGGCCAGAAGGTAAGGAGTCGTCTTCTCTTTGGCAGAAGTGACCAACATTTTTGAACTAAATATGTTTTCTTTTCTTTTCGCTTCTCTTTTAAGTACTGTCTTCGGGATATGGGTCACAGTTTGTGTGTTTTTTTTTGTTTTTTTTAGTTTTAACTAGGTTGTTATCGTATTACAGAATCTCTTTTAGTGAGAATAAATAAAACTAAAATATTAGAAAGCTTACATGATCAAGACAAGGTAATAAATGTCACTGTCACTGTGAAATCAATTCCATTTGTCGTTATGTATGTATGTATGTATGTATGTATGTATGTATGTATGAATGTATGTATGTATGTATGTATGTATGTATGTATGTATGTATGTATGTATGTATGTATGTATGCATGTATGTATGTATGCGTGTATGTATGTATGTATGTATGTGTGTATGTATGCATGTATGTATGTATGTATGAACACACAGACACAGACACACACACTTATATATATATATATATATATATATATATATATATATATATACATATATATATATATGTATATAATAATATATATATATATATATATGGGGGGGGGGGGGTGTCTGTGTCTGTATGTCTGTGTGTGTCTCTGTGTGTGTATGTGTCTGTTTCTCTCTCTCTCTTTCTCTGTCTGTCTGTCTGTCTATCTATCTATCTATCTAGCTAGCTAGCTAGCTAGCTATCTAGCTATCAATCAATCAATCTATCTATCTGCCTATCTGTCTATCTATCTATCTATCTATCAATCAATCTATCTATCTATCTATTTATCTATCTATCTGTCTATCTATCTATCTATCTATCTATCTATCTATCTATCTGTGTGTGTGTATGTGTGTGTATGTGTGCGTGCACGCGTGTGTGTGTGTGTGTGTGTGCGTGTGTGTGTGTGTGTGTGTCTTATCTAGCATATAACGATCGTTTTCTAGACACATAATTGTAAAATGTGAACACTTTGGCACACTTA
>JAPXFY010005142.1:0-7500 GCA_030674185.1 Monoplex corrugatus | reverse complement strand
TGCAAACTGACATATCTACCATCACTTTTAGTATCTACTCGTAAAAACATGTCAGGTGCTGACGTCAAAATATGTCAGGTGCTGACGTCAAAATATGTCAGGTGCTGACGTCAAAATATGTCAGGTGCTGAACAAATGGAATCTTGTTTGCAGGATACAATAACCGTGTAGAAGTTTTATGCAAATTGTGTCTTCTGAAGAAAGAAAAATTAGATTTGTTTTATTAATTGTTAGGTAACACACACACACACACACACACACACACACACACACACACACACACACACACACACACAAACACACACACACACACACATGCACGCACGCACGCGCACACACACACACACACACACACACACACAAGCACGCACGCACGCACACGCACAGACAGACAGACAGGGAGAGAGAGAGGGAGAGAGAGAGAGAGAGAGAGAGAGAGAGAGAGAGAGAGAGAGAGAGAGACAGACAGACAGACAGAGACAGAGACAGAGACAAAGACAAAGACAAAGACAGAGAAAGAGTGTTTGTGTGAGAGAGAGAGAGAGAGAAAAGAGAGAGAGAGAGAGAGAGTCAACCAGAGAGAGAGAGAGCGAGAGAGAGAGAGAGAGAAACAGATAGAGAGAGAGAGAGAAAGAAAGAGAAAGAGAGAGAGAGGGAGAGAGACAGAGACCGGGGGGGGGGGGGCGTAGGGGGTTGAAAGGATGCTGTGAGCATGACGTTATTTGGAAACTTTGTTTCTAAATACATTATCACGTTGGAGCCATCTTTCGTTCACATTTGATGACCACCTATTAAAGTTATAATCTGTCTCCTGCTTGTCTTGTGCTGCAAACGAATCCGCTTCTCTCTCCTGCGAAAACAATATCACAAAAGAAGCCAGCTCTGACAAGGACCTCATGATAGAGGCCTCACACTAGACAACCACAAAGTAAGCCATGCTCAGACCGCCCCATGCACTTTCTAAGGGCACACATAAAACTACATCAAATGCTTATTATGACCCAGGTTGCGGGCTGGAATCCTGGGTTGCGCTACATTGAAACTGACCTTCTCACCGTCCCATCTTAACATTATTGTTGTTCTGGTGGTTTTCGGTATAGAATTAGATAGATCCCACTTCCCCCACTTCCCTGGGATGGTTATCCCCGTCGGCCATATCACCTGAGGTGGGGGTGTCGACGTAAAAACTGAACCAAACCAATCAATCAATCAATTATGACCCAGAAACGGTATAATAACCTGCCTGCTAATCCAATTTTGAAAATCGGTTACCGAGTTGTCTTTCATTAGTATGGCATATCAGATGTGACACAAGTAGATCACTCAGAAGGAAGATTAGGAAAAGACAAGCCACATTTATAGGCCATTTTATGAGGAAGGGGGATTTGGAGCACCTGGTCACAACGGGAAAACTGGAGGGAAAGAGAGCACCAGGTAGACCCAGGGAGAGAAAACTGGACGGACTTGCAGAGTGGCTGGGGATGAGGAGGGTGGGGGAGATGCTGGGGGCAACGAGAGATAGAGATGGTTGGAAATCCATGGTCGCCAACGCCATGCGGCAGGGCACCTGATGATGATGATGATATCAGATGTGTGTCCACATGTCAGGACTGAATCTCATGGTGGCGGCTGGTTTGTGTTGTTGCTGTTTAGTATACTTTTGTCGTCATGGTGGCTATTTTTTCCCATGTATGGGTGTTTCTTTTTTTTTATCTTTAATTAAATTGTGTTTCAGCGTTTTTGAACACAAATACGCATAGACATACAATAATGCACTTGACAAAAGAAGGCACCACATGCGTGACGTTAAAATGTTCATGCCTATGTTCATCTGCTTATAGCCCAGCCGACTACTAGAGCCATATCAGGGCTAACACCACGTCAGAAGCGACAACCAGGTTAAGAGAAAAGACAACAGTTAAAAATCATGCTCACCCTTAACCTTGCAAGTCTAAACGTTGAAATAAGATACTGTCAATCCACATAAAACAAAACAGTTATATATAAAAAGCGACACCAGCACAGGTTTCAGTCGTGGCGACCATGTTCAAGCTACAGTCTGATAAGATGTTGCTCTTTTAGATGATATACGCACTACCTGCTTTGAAACAGAACAAAAACTAGTAACATAAATTGCATAAGATCGTGTATTACATTCATTAAACGGACACTTTAATGACAGTAATTGCGACATGTTCGTTAAACCAAGCTGACATGCTCTGTTATACTTATTTTTGCTTTCTATGGTCACTCGATGTACAGACAAGATTCATGGTCTAATGAAGAAAAGTTGAGATTTTCAAGTAAATGATCAAAGTAGACAGAAACAAAGCCTAATATATATATATATCTCCATATAATCTATATCTATATACATGGTAGAAAGAAACTCTAGGGAGAGCTAGACAACAGAAGGTCTTCAGAGAAGTAACCCCCTTTAGACAAGTGTTTCGGCCCTGAATTCCTTACACTCTCTGGGGGGGCCGGGCCACATCCAGGTCATGACTCCTGGATGCCCTTCTGCTGTTGTCTATTTTTTTTTTTTTTTTTTTCCCACGCTGGGGATCGAACCTGGGCGATTCTGCGCTTCAGAACTGCGGTACGCGGTTTTACCAATGTGCTAACGGGGCACACATCATCTGTAGGGAATTTAATCCTTATGAAGTTCACTTTTTTTCGTTCCTCCTTGCCCAGATCCAGCTTGAGCTCCTTTCTGCTGCCTCTGCCATCGCTTTAAGGGCTCTAGTCCTCTTCTTCCCAGAAATGGCGAGTTGTTTCATGAGATCATAAGCGGAGGTGCCCACAAACCCTCTTGCCCCGACCTCTATGGCGAAGATTTTGACCCGCAGACCTGCTTTCTTCAGGGTGCTGGCAAGACCGGTGTATTTTTCGGTCTTGTAGATATGTGCTTCTTCCATTCTGCTTTCGTATGGCACAGTGAGTTCTATCAGAATCACTTGTTTCGAGGAGTCAGAGTGGAGAGCGATGTCTGGTCTCATGCCTGTCTTGCTGATGACATCTGGGTAATTTCTCCACTCTGGGAGGTCTGCTGTACACTCCCAGTCGACTGCTCCATCCAGAAGACCCTTTGGCAATGTGCTGGTTGTCATAGCACTTTCGGGCCAGACCTGTTTCCCTCCTGCTTTGTAGAACGTTGTCATAGCAATTGGTGCGTTTGGGGTCATGGTTTTTTTCGCTAACCACATCTGTGATCACTTTCAGAACTTGGTTGTGCCTCCATGTATACCTTCCTTGGGCTAGCGCTACTTTGCAAGAGCTTAGGACATGTTCCACTGTTTGTTTCTTCTGACAGAGCGGACATGCTGGGTCGTCTGCTTTCTCCCATTTCACTAAGTTTGCATTCGAGGGGAGCAGGTCATATACAGATCTGAGGAGGAAGCTTATCCTTAGAGGAGCCATGTGCCACATATCGTTCCAGCTGAGACTTCTTTGGAGTGCACTGTCCCATGTTGTCCATTGCCCCTGTTGACCTTGCTGGACTGCCTTCTGCACTCTTTTGACATCTTCTTCTTCCTTCAACTCCTGTATGATCATGTCTCTTTTTTCCTTCCCTTTGGCTTTGGACCACCACTGCATTTTTCCCAGTTCCTGTCTGTTGGTTTGCGTGTGTCCAATTATTTCTTTGATGCTGAGGTTTGTCTTGGCATTGTTTACAGCCTCTTGGACTTTCCACTTTCTGCCAGTTCTCAGCTTTGGATGAACTGATCTCACGATATTGTCTTCCGATTCCTCCAGCATGCTCAACAGTCTTGCTTTTCCAACTTTGTATTCCTCCACTATGGATTTGAGAGGTAGCTTCAGCATTGCTTGACGACAGTAGAATGCAACATCAGTGAGACCAGGTGGGACACCGAGCCATTTTCTTGTGTATTTGTTGATTTTGGCTTCCATTGCTTCGACTGTGCTGGTGCAAATGTCATAGATTAGCAGTGGCCACAGCAGCTTTGGTATCAGCATGAACTGTAGACACCAGACTTTGTATTTGCCTGGCAGTCCGCAGTTATCTATTTTCTTCAGGCCTTCTTCTGCTGTTTGCTTGGTTTCACATCCCCTTTGTGTGTCTTTCAGGGAGTCATCATACCATCTTCCGAGACTTTTTACTGGCTCTTCTGTGACAGTGGGGATGGCTTGGTTGGCTACCATGAATTTGACTGAATCTGCCACTTTTCCTTTTCGCAGTGAGAGACTTCGGGATTTCTTAGGTTTGAACCTCATTCTTGAAGAGGCCACCAGCTCATCCAGCTGCTTTAAGATTTGGTGTGTCTCTTCCTCATCCGTGGACAAGACTGTTGTGTCATCCATGAAAGCTTTCAGAGGAGGCATCTGGTATCCATCTCCCAGATTCACTGGACCTGAACTCTTCATTGCAGCTTTCAAGATGACTTCCATTGCCAACACGAACAGTATGGGAGAGATTGCACAGCCCATTGCAATGCCCACCTCTAGGTCTATCCAGTCCGTGGTGTATTCTTTGGTAGAGAACCGCATTGAGAACCCTTGGAAATACTTCCTCAGCATTGTTCGGATGTTTTCTGGGATGTGATACATTTCAAGAGCCAGCTGGATCATATCGTGTGGAACTGATCCATATGCATTCGCCAGATCAAGCCAAACTAGGTCAATGTCTCTCTTCTCTGTTCTTGCTTTTTGGATGGCATCCCAAATCAACGTGGCATGTTCCAAGCATCCAGGCATTCCTGGTATGCCTCCCTTTTGGACTGACATATCCAGATACTTGTTTTCAGTCAGGTATTTTGTCAATCTTGCTGCCATAACAGAGAAGAAGATTTTCCCCTCGACGTTCAGAAGTGATATTGGCCTGAACTGATTGATGCTGCTGGAGTTCTGCTCCTTCGGAATGTACACTCCTCCAGCTCTCATCCATTGGTCGCTGATCTTCTGGTTCCTCCATGCTGATCGAATCATCTTGTGGAGCCACTCGAGCACTTTTGGGCATTTTTGTAGAGCAGGTATGGTATTCCGTTTGGTCCAGGTGCTGACTTGGCTCTGGCTTTCTTTACTACGTTCTTCACTTCATCCAGTGTTGGTGGTTTGTTATTGAATTTTCCTTCTGACGCTGCAGGTCAAACCAGATTCTGGATTTCAAGTGGTGCCTCGCGCTGAGAATCGGAATATGTTTCCCTGAGATGCTGCTCTAGGGTTTCCTTGCCCACTGTGAGAGTCCCTGATTTGGGTTGTTCAAACAGCTTTCTTGAAAAGTCAAAGGGATCTTTGAAGAAACGATCTTGAGTCTTCTTCTTTTTGCTCTTTCTTCGCCTTGCTGATTCCACTTTGCTGAGAGCATTGTGTTTGGCCTTCAGATCTTTCCAGAGTTCCAGGAGCCCTTGCTTCTCGAATTCTGAGGCAGTTTTCATTCGCTTTTTAAGCTTCCTTTTCTCCCTCCGGATGCTCTCCATCTGTTGCTGTCTTCTGGATTTCTGGGGAGGCGTTTTTGTCTTTGGCTGCTTCACTCCATAAGTGTCCCTGCAGATAGAGTATATGATGTCTCCGTATGTGTCAAGTTTGTGTTCCAGCGTACTGTTCCCTATTAGCGCATTCAGCTTAAGGACAAGTTCCTCATCTAATTTCTCCCATTGTTCTTTTGCACCGGCAGGCGGCAAATTGAGTTTTCCACGTTTGGCGTTAAGAGCTTGTGCAAAATCCGCATCAGAACCGTCAGCGTGGATGTCCTTGGCACTATGGTTTAATTCCTGGCCTTGGTCATCCAACGTCTCACCTGCTATCGCAGTGCGCTGCTGCTGGTTCGTATGTGTCTTCAAACAGCCCATTTTTGTCCTGTGGATCTTCATGCCGCGTTTGGTGGTGAATCTCCTTCCACACGCACACGGAAATTCCAACTGGTCATTAATCATGGTCCGTTGTGCGTTTCCAGTCGTGATGGAGTCAGTGCCGATGGATTCATCATTCTCTCCCCCTTTCGGTGAATCCTGGGAGCATCTTTCATTTGAAAAACTCGTGGCATGTTATCAAAGGCAAGGTGGGAAGCCAACCCACAAAGCCCGCAGATCTAGTCTTTCCCAGTGTCCTTCGGTCTTTCCCGAATGTCCTCCGAACTATTCCCGGAAGTCAATGGACTGACCATGTGCAGGTAGAAAGAAACTCTAGGGAGAGCTAGACAACAGAAGGTCTTCAGAGAAGTAACCCCCTTTAGACAAGTGTTTCGGCCCTGAATTCCTTACACTCTCGGGGGGCCGGACCACATCCAGGTCATGACTCCTGGATGCCCTTCTGCTGTTGTCTATTTTTTTTTTTTTTTTTTCCCACGCCGGGGATCGAACCTGGGCGATTCTGCGCTTCAGAACTGCGGTACGCGGTTTTACCAATGTGCTAACGGGGCACACATCATCTGTAGGGAATTTAATCCTTACGAAGTTCACTTTTTTTCGTTCCTCCTTGCCCAGATCCAGCTTGAGCTCCTTTCTGCTGCCTCTGCCATCGCTTTAAGGGCTCTAGTCCTCTTCTTCCCAGAAATGGCGAGTTGTTTCATGAGATCATAAGCGGAGGTGCCCACAAACCCTCTTGCCCCGACCTCTATGGCGAAAATTTTGACCCGCAGACCTGCTTTCTTCAGGGTGCTGGCAAGACCGGTGTATTTTTCGGTCTTGTAGATATGTGCTTCTTCCATTCTGCTTTCGTATGGCACAGTGAGTTCTATCAGAATCACTTGTTTCGAGGAGTCAGAGTGGAGAGCGATGTCTGGTCTCATGCCTGTCTTGCTGATGACATCTGGGTAATTTCTCCACCTATCTATCTATAATATATGTACATATATACATACATACATATATATGTGTATATATATACAGTGTGTATATATACATATATATATAATATATATATTATCTATGTCTATATCTACATATATCTATCTATGTATAATTATGTACATATATACAATACATACATATATACATATATATATGTGTATGTATATATACATATATATATAGATAGATAGATAGATAGATAGATAGATAGATAGATAGATAGATAGATAGATAGATAGATAGATAGATAGATAGATAGATAGATAGATAGATAGATAGATAGATAGATAGATAGATAGATATACATATATACATATGTATACCTCGCTGTCTGACAGACAATGTGCTTCTGGTCAAAGTGATGGGAAGTTCATAGAGGAGTACAGATAAACACATCAAAAGGAATGGCATCACTTTAATCAGATGTCTTCACCTACTCCGGCTTCTTTGGATTATGGATTGCACAAAATGTTTGTTAAAGAATGTTTGAAATGAACAAAGCCCTACTCCCATTCTCACCCATACAGTTGTTTGTATTGTGACCCAAGGCTGATGCACATTCAACTTTCTGATTTCTCTGTCGTAACTAAAGGAGGAAAGTGGCAGAATGACTCAGACGTTCCCTACCAATAACTAAACTCGAGCTTCCAAGGTTCGTTTTCTCGTCAAGACCTCGACTTTTCTCCTCAGT
>JAPXFY010005141.1:0-10000 GCA_030674185.1 Monoplex corrugatus | reverse complement strand
AAGCAACCCCTACATACATTTTTACGACAGAACAAAGATAACCCTAATTTATCACACACACACACACCACACACACACACACACACACACACACACACACACACACACACACACACACACGCACACACACACAAACAACTTTAATAAATTTTGTCTTAAGAAACACCCAAACAGAAAAAAGAAAAAGAATGGCAAAAATAACTCAACTTCACGAAAACGAGCAGATCGTTTTAATTCTCTGTGCTTGCAGATTGTTGATTTATTGCTTGCTTTAACTAAGTCAGCATGTAGATTGATTTATTGCTTGCTTTAACTAAGTCAGCATGCAGATTGTTGATTTATTGCTTGCTTTAACTAAGTCAGCATGTAGATTGTTGATTTATTGCTTGCTTTAACTAAGTCAGCATGCAGATTGTTGATTTATTGCTTGCTTTAACTAAGTCAGCATGTAGATTGTTGATTTATTGCTTGCTTTAACTAAGTCAGCATGCAGATTGTTGATTTATTGCTTGCTTTAAGTCAACATGCAGATTGTTGATTTATTGCTTGCTTTAAGTCAACATGCAGATTGTTGATTTATTGCTTGCTTTAAGTCAGCATGCAGATTGTTGATTTATTGCTTGCTTTAAGTCAACATGCAGATTGTTGATTTATTGCTTGCTTTAAGTCAGCATGCAGATTGTTGATTTATTGCTTGCTTTAACTAAGTCAGCATGCAGATTGTTAATTTATTGCTTGCTTTAAGTCAACATGCAGATTGTTGATTTATTGCTTGCTTTAAGTCAACATGCAGATTGTTGATTTATTGCTTGCTTTAACTAAGTCAACATGCAGATTGTTGATTTATTGCTTGCTTTAAGTCAACATGCAGGTTGTTGATTTATTGCTTGCTTTAACTAAGTCAACATGCAGATTGTTGATTTATTGCTTGCTTTAACTAAGTCAGCATGCAGATTGTTGATTTATTGCTTGCTTTAAGTCAACATGCAGATTGTTGATTTATTGCTTGCTTTAAGTCAGCATGCAGATTGTTAATTTATTGCTTGCTTTAAGTCAGCACATTGCGGCAACAGCTCAAGAAAAATGTATTAAAATGCAACTTGTTCATCGTCATTTTGTAAAGTTTAACGGCCAAGAAATTCCTAGAGAACATTATTTTCATCATGACACAAGCAATGTGTCAGTAAATTGAAGGTTTCAGATACATGCAAAGGTCTGAACAGTTGGTGTCAGAACATATTCTTTTAATAATGTTCAATTAGGACCGGTTATTTTCGCAGAATGGTCTTATAGAACAGTTCACTGACTGGATGACATTAAAGATAAGATTTTTTTTCTCTGGGTAGGAGCTGGTTACAGCCGAAAAATCCCACAATAATTTTTTGAAAAGATTGATGGGGATTCAAACCCACAACCTACTAGTCTGTAGTCCACTGCACTAACCACTATACCACGGCAAATGATAACGTGAATGAATCCTACAGGAAACTGGTAGAAAAGGGTTTGTGGGAGTTAGAGCTACATGGAATGAATTCTACAGGAAACTGGTAGACAAGGTGTGGGAGTTAGAGCTACATGGAATGAATCCTACAGGAAACTGGTAGACAAGGTGTGGGAGTTAGAGCTACATGGAATGAATCCTACAGGAAACTGGTAGACAAGGTATGAGAGTTAGAGCTACATGGAATGAATCCTACAGGAAACTGGTAGACAAGGTGTGGGAGTTAGAGCTAAATGGTACAGGAAACTGGTAGACAAGGTGTGGGAGTTAGAGCTAAATGGAATGAATCCTACAGGAAACTGGTAGACAATCCTACAGGAAACTGGTAGACAAGGTGTGGGAGTTAGAACTAAATGGAATGAATCCTACAGGAAACTGGTAGACAAGGTGTGGGAGTTAGAGCTAAATGGAATGAATCCTACAGGAAACTGGTAGACAAGGTGTGGGAGTTAGAGCTAAATGGAATGAATCCTACAGGAAACTGGTAGACAAGGTGTGGGAGTTAGAACTAAATGGAATGAATCCTACAGGAAACTGGTAGACAATCCTACAGGAAACTGGTAGACAAGGTGTGGGAGTTAGAGCTAAATGGAATGAATCCTACAGGAAACTGGTAGACAATCCTACAGGAAACTGGTAGACAAGGTGTGGGAATTAGACCTAAATGGAATGAATCCTACAGGAAACTGGTAGACAAGGTGTGGGAGTTAGACCTAAATGGAATGAATCCTACAGGAAACTGGTAGACAAGGTGTGGGAGTTAGAGCTAAATGGAATGAATCCTACAGGAAACTGGTAGACAAGGTGAGGGAGTTAGAGCTAAATGGAATGAATCCTACAGGAAACTGGTAGACAAGGTGTGGGAGTTAGAACTAAATGGAATGAATCCTACAGGAAACTGGTAGACAAGGTGTGGGAGTTAGAGCTAAATGGAATGAATCCTACAGGAAACTGGTAGACAAGGTGTGGGAGTTAGAGCTAAATGGAATGAATCCTACAGGAAACTGGTAGACAAGGTGTGGGAGTTAGAACTAAATGGAATGAATCCTACAGGAAACTGGTAGACAAGGTGTGGGAGTTAGAGCTAAATGGAATGAATCCTACAGGAAACTGGTAGACAAGGTGTGGGAGTTAGAGCTAAATGGAATGAATCCTACAGGAAACTGGTAGACAAGGTGTGGGAGTTAGAACTAAATGGAATGAATCCTACAGGAAACTGGTAGACAAGGTGTGGGAGTTAGAGCTAAATGGAATGAATCCTACAGGAAACTGGTAGACAAGGTGTGGGAGTTTGAGCTACATGGGATGAATCCTACAGAAAGCTGATGGACAGGGTTAATTAAATGGAATAAATCCTGCATAAGCTGGTAGACAGACGCATGGAGTTAAAAAGTTAATTAAACGGAATAAATCCTTCATGAATCTGGTAGACAGGTTGAGGATGTTAAAGAGTCACTCAAATGGAATAAACCCTACATGAAACTGGTGGATAGGGTGAGGGAATGAAAAGTGTTAAACGGAATGAACCAACAGAAAGGTGGTGGGAAGGGATAGGGAGTGAAAGTGATAAACAGAATGACGACTTGCAGTAAAGCTGACAGGCAGAGTGAGAGAGTAAAAGGCTCAAACGCGACAAGTCAATATTAACATCACCACGCAGAGAGACTGTCAAACGGAATGTTGGTGTGTATGGAGTCACGGAGTCGACGTCTTCCACAGTTGTCATCCCCTGATGGAGTTTCAGTAACACTTACGAGACGGAGAACATGGCCGCCGGTAGCCGTAGTTGTTGGGTGATGCACACCTCTGGAAAGTGGAGGTTCTGCGGCCTGAAGAATAACGTCTGCAACAGACAGGAATGCTAGCTTAGATAAATGTGCACTGTTGTTGTTGGGTTTTTTTTGTTTTGTTTTGTTTTGTTTTGTTTTAGGTTCATTGCCCTTAAGATTCTCTCCGTGCTCACCTTTTCTTTGTTGTATATTCTACACCACCTTAATGGCCACAGAAGCTGGCCCAGTTTTTACAATGTGATGATGATAATGTCGATGAGGGTAAAAATCATGATGCTATGGAGTTCCACCTAGGATTGAGACCGCGTGACAGGGCTGTACTCTATGCCTACTATCATATTAATATATCCTGATATCAATCAGACTGAGATATACAGACACCTGCAGACATGCTCAGAAGATTTGAGCAACATCCACAATGATGCATCTGTGAAGTAGAGAAGGCTCCACTGTGTGGTCCCAGTCTTCCCAATGAGACCATAGCATGCCCAACTCTGGGCAGGAGCCGGTTGGAACCGAAAAATCCTGCAATGGTTTTCGAAATGACCGATGGGGATTTGAACCCACAACCTTTCAGTTGGTAGTCCATTGCGCTAACCACTACACCACAGCGACTGCTGGTGATGGCTGTTATTTTTGTTGTTGTTGTTGTTGTTGTTGTTGTTGTGTGTGTGTATATGAGAGTGAGTGTGTGTGTGTGCATGTGTGAGTGTGTGTGTGTGTGTGTGTGTGTGTGTGTGTGTGTGTGTGTGTGTGTGTGTGTGTGTGTGTGTGTGTGTGTGTGTGTGTGGTGCGTGCGCGCGCGCGCGTGCGTGCGTGAGTGAGTGTGTATGAGTGCATGTGCGTGCCAGACACACACAACCATATTTCTCAGGTCAACATGGAACAGTCTCTATCTGAATTTCATTTAGGACCAGTCTATTTATGCCTGTGATATTCTTGCACATAACAGTCTTGAGACAATGTCAGTTGTGTTGGCCCATTTAATCGTCTGAGTGGATCTCCTTCTCACGAGAGTTGTTCATATAAAGCAACTAAAGGGACATAATCCAACACCCTCCCTTTTAAGTTTTAACATGGTTTTCAACTTTTAACACACAATTTAAACAAAACTTATTAACTGTCTTCTGAAATAAACATTTTCCAAACAGTTCAACTTGTTGACCACAAATTAAAATGTTAATTTTGCGTTGCAAAACAATATCTGGAGAAGGAAACTGATAAAAAAGTTCACAGATCCAGTCGATCTGGAGGTTTTCGGGCTCTTCTCGGGCGTTGAGCTGGGTCAGGGGTTGGCCTGTGGAGCACTGGTGTATCCAATGAAGAAGCACCAAGCCTTGGAAGCTGTCCCAAAATCTGTTCTTGATTTTGAGCTCTAGGGATAGGCGTAGCATAAGCTGGGGACCCTCTGCCTGCCTGCAATGAACTGGAACCAAGTGGTGGTGGTGTGATCGAGTCCTGAATAGTCACTGGTGGGGAAATTTCCAAGGAAGCAGAATCACTTTGGAGAAATGGTTCTGGTTCTGGGATAGCAATGGCAGTAGGTGGCTTTTCACTTGGAAGTGTTGGGTCAACCATCATTGGAAGAGTATTGTCCTCAGTTGTCTTCTCTTCAATCCATCGCTTCCGGACTTGATCTATGTGACGTCTTACAATGCGGCCATCCACCAACTGGACTTTGAAAGACAGTGGTCCAGTAACTTCAACAACAGTTCCATGAAACCAAGCCTTGCCTGACCCAAAATTGCCTACATACACTTTGTCACCTACAACAAAGTTCCTGTCTTTTGCACTGCGATCATGGTACATCTTTTGCTTTGACTGAGCATTTTCAACCTTGCTGGAAAGAGAAGATTGAATCAAGTCTAGGCGAGTCTTGAGCCTTCTTTTCATCAAAAGTTCTGCTGGTGGAATGCCAGTAGTCGAGTGAGGCGTGATATGTTGCTCAAGTAGAAACATCGCCAGTCTGTGCTGCAAGGTGAACTTGGGTGACATCTTTTTCATAGCCTCTTTGAATGTCTGAACTGCTCTCTCAGCAAGACCATTTGAGGCTGGGTGGTACGGAGAGACCAGAATATGACGAATGCCAAGGATTTTCATGAAGGTTTTGAAATCACTGCATGTGAAAGTGGGACCATTGTCTGTAACAACTGTGTCTGGCAACCCATGTGTTGCAAAGAGATCTCTCATGCAGCAAATAGTCTTTTCTGCAGTAATTTTGGTCATCATTTTCACTTCCGTCCATTTTGAATGCGAGTCCACAAACACAAGGAACATGTGGCCCATGAATGGTCCTGCAAAATCCACATGAAGTCTTGACCAAGGTTTTTCAGGCCATTCCCAAGGATGAAGTGGAGCTTTCTCTGGCATGTGACGGACTTGTTGACAAGCTTCACACTCTTGAACTGTGATTTCAATGTCATGATCAATGCCTGGCCACTTACGAACGTGCCAGGCATTTCATTTTGCAGACACCTGGATGACACGAATGAAGTTCCTCCAACATTGCTCTTCTACAACTTGGAGGTACAACAACTCGGTTTCGCATGAGAACGCAACCACTCTGAACACATAGTTCGGTTTCGTGGCTCTTGTACATTTTGAGCTCTGTCTGCCACTTTCCTGGAAGATCTGATGGCCACCCAGACAAAGTGTATTTCTTGACATGTGACAGTACAGGGTCAGAATTTGTTTTCTCTTCAATATGAGTTGAAGTGATTGGAGTTGTTGACTGCTACTTCCATGGCATGTGCAATTTCAACTGCATTCTTGAAGGTAAGTTCCTTTTCAGACAAAAGTCTTTTTTGAATCATGGCGTCAGAAAGACCACAAACAAATTTGTCTCTCAACGCTTCTTGAAGAAACTGTCCAAAGTCACATGTTGATGCTAAACGTCTCAGTTCTGCAGCAAAATCATTCACCGTTTCTAGCTCAGACTGACGTCTGTTGTGAAACTTAAATCTTTCACCAATGACTAATGGTTTGGGTGAAACATGTCCTTTGAGGGTAGCCACAAGTTCTTCATATGTTTTTGTTGAAGGAGCATCGGGGGAACACAGTGATCGTAGCAAAGAATAGTACTTGGCACCAATGACAGACAAGAAAACGCATTTTTTCTTTGCATCAACAACATCATTTGCTTCAAAATACAAGTCGAGGCGCTCAATATAACAGTCAAAATCTTCCACAGCAGGATTGAATTCATCAAATCTATTCTTATTTGCCATCTTAACAATATCGTTAAAAGAAAACAACCATTTGTTCTCTTTTTTTTTTTTTTTTTTTTTTTACTTTCGAAATTGAAGTGTAACCTGTCTATGCACTGGCTAACGATTAAACGGCCTGACGATGTCGAACGACTGAAGACAAATTCACTCGGTTTTCACCAAGAACTAGTTATCTTGTGTGAGAAAATATGTTTGCAAACGAAAATTTTTTTTTTTTTTTTTTTACTTCCCTGCGTGAGCTCCAAATCCCATCCTCGTTGCCAATATGTGATATTCTTGCACATAACAGTCTTGAGACAATGTCAGTTGTGTTGGCCCATTTAATCGTCTGAGTGGATCTCCTTCTCACGAGAGTTGTTCATATAAAGCAACTAAAGGGACATAATCCAACAATGCCCATTTCTGTTTGTTTTTGAAAAAGGGGAGACTGAAAAGATCAAGCACCATCCTGTTCTGCTTTATATGTGCTATCACTTAAATTCTGAATATGCCTAAGTCTTGAAACAAAAACTGGTGAATAAACATAATAAACAAAAGCGTTATAAACGAATAAAGTTAAGCAAATAAATATACACACACTTCTCTTAAATTAAATGAAAAAATACACTGTGCAGTCCCCAAAGGAATGTTAACAGTTTGTTTGTGGTTTGCGGTTTGTTAAAAAAGGAATCATCACACTCGGACAATTCCATACATGCTCCACCCAAAATCTTCCAACAATTATCTGACAGACTCCCTGAGCCTGTGCAATGCCCTATACCATGACAAGGTCTTGAAACGGGGAATGGGCGAGAAGGGACCTATGAAAGACTAGGCTGACACCACCAGAATGATGTAAACATTAAAACGGACAGCAAAAAGCCAGTTTGTAATGTGGCAAGCTGGGATTGAACTCGAGATATCTCATCTTGCGTCTAGTCTAGGCTCGGCCACCAACCAGAGTTTGCAATTTATGTGATACTGACGCGTAGGAAGAGTTGCTTTCCCAAGATCTGCCCAGGTACATCCCTGGGGTGGGGCTGTGGGGTCGCTCTGTGATGGAGAAGTCCACGCGTATCTTCCGCCCATCAATCTCCATGCCGTCACATCGTTCTTTCGCCTGTACACACACACATGCACACACACACACACATGCACACACACACACATATACACACAAACATGCACAGGCACGCACATACAAACACATATGTAACGTACAATATACATACACACACGTATACACATACACATACATATGCATACACCATCATCATAATCATTTGTTGTCAGCTTAATTAACGTAAAAGTACACACACACACACACACACACACACACACAACACACACACGACACACACACACGACAGACAAACAAAACACACACACACACACAAACAAACACACACAAAAAAAAAAAAAAACACTGGTCATGAGCCATCAAAACTACCAAGTATCTATCACATGTTGAAATAATTTGCACTTCTTTTTATGGAGTTCACTGTGGATTTTTCTTTGGAGTTTAAGTCACAAGTTTATTCAAGAGAAATCCATTGCTCAAAACTATGAATAATGTTCTCACATATTGTCAGTGGAGTTTTTTCTTTCTTTTTTTTTTTATATCTTTTTTTCGTTTGTTTTTTTTTCGTTTGTTTTGACTTTGATTTTTGTTTTGTTTTTTCAGTTTAGTTTAGGAGTTCAGTTTAGAGTTTATGTTGGAGCTTACTTAATAGGGAATTCCTGAGCTCTAAATTATGAATCATATAATCACACACAGAAATAATCAGTGTTTCTTTCTATGGAATTTAGAGTGATGTATAGTTTGGGATTTATGTGGCAGTTCATTGACTGCACTCGGACAATTCCATATGTGCTCCATCCAATGTGCCGTGTATTACCTGACAAATGTACAAGACTCCTTTAGCCTGTGCAAAGCCTTATGCACTGTTAACAGCTTAAATAAGTACGGCCGTTTTACGCAGATCACAGAACAAAAACAGACATCATTCGTCTTCAATATTTTAAATCACAATCTTCTAGCTAGTTGTCTCAATGCATCTTTGTGAGAGGTTCTTTTTTTTCTTTTTGTTTTTTCACGGATCGTTTATGAGTATCACTAATCTCAAAACACCGAGGGTCAAAAATCCACAGGCTACAAACCCTAGGCACGGTTTTTCAGCAGCACACGTGGCAAGGGAATGAACTCCTCACAAACTGTCCAAGAAAGAAATGAAAGAGTATGCTCCCTTCATGATCATTCTCGGCACTATGCTCGATGTTCTCCACACTCCTAGACGGGTGCAGAGTGTGTGAAGAACAGAATAGGTTACACTACAGTTGTAACTCTTTCACATGGTGAGCAGCGTTCTGTCAACTTTTAAATGTCACCCATATTCAATCAAAATAACAACAATAAATAATAATGATGATTACAACAACAACAAGACGAATAATTCTACTTATATAGCGTAAACAGTCCTCATCAAAGAATGACCACTAAAGTATAAAAAAAATTGCGCATGGGGTGGGCGGCAGGGGGCGGTTGTGTGGGTTGCCATGTAATGCAGTACAAACACAGTCGGATACATACACCAATATCTCAGTGCAGCATAGGCCTAAACACAATCAAAAATGAAAACGTACGACATTAGAAATAGGTGGTAATGATATTACCTGATAAATACATAAAAAATGAAAACGTACGACATTAGAAATAGGTGGTAATGATACTACCTGATAAATACATTCTTTCACACACACACACACACACACACACAAAAGCAAAAACAGACATAAATCATGCTTACACATGCGGCATTCTCACTGGGGAATGAATTATCTAAACATTCAAGCAACCAATAAACCAACAAAATAAACTCCCATCATCACCCCGCACGTCAATACTATCATCAACATGAGAGAACTCACTACCAACAGTTTTACTGGAACCAAGATGCTTCATAACCCTTTGACTCCCTCACCCTATCCACCGACTGCAAAAACTTAACCCTTTGACTCCCTCACCCTATCCACCAACTGCAAAAACATAACCCTTTGACTCCCTCACCCTATCCACCGACTGCAAAAACATAACCCTTTGACTCCCCCACCCTATCCACCAACTGCAAAAACATAACCCTTTGACTCTCTCACCCTATCCACCAACTGCAAAAACTTAACCCTTTGACTCCCTCACCCTATCCACCAACTGCAAAAACTTAACCCTTTGACTCCCTCACCCTATCCATCAACTGCAAAAACTTAACCCTTTGACTCCCTCACCCTATCTACCAACTGCAAAAACTTAACCCTTTGACTCCCTCACCCTATCCGCCAACTGCAAAAACTCAGCTGACTCCCTCATCCTGTCCATCAACTACAAAAACATAACCCTTTGACTCCCTCACCCTATCCATCAACTGTAAAAATATAACTCTTGACTACTGCAAACTATCCACCGACCGCAAAAACTTAACCCTTTGACTTCTTCACCCTATCCACCG
>JAPXFY010005140.1:10000-15796 GCA_030674185.1 Monoplex corrugatus | reverse complement strand
TACCAGACACCTTTGTACATAGAAGGAATTCTACCAGACACCTGTTGTACACAGAAGGAATTCTACTAGACACCTGTTATACATAGAAGGAATTCTACCAGACACCTGTTGTACATAGAAGGAATTTGATGCCTTCCTCAGTTCACCGGGCCTCAGTTGCTCAGTTGGTTTGAGCGTCAGATTCACATGCTAATGGTTGTGGGCTCGAATCCTGGGGTGTGCTACATTAACACTGGCCTTCTCGCTGTCCCATCTTAACACTGTCGTTGTTCTGGTGGTATCGGTGTAGGTTTAGATAAGTCCCCCCTCCTTTCCCCACTTCCCTGGGATGGTTATCCCTGTCGGCCATATCAGTTGAGATGGATGTCGACGTAAAAACTGAACCAAATCGCAAAAAAACGCAGTTCACCTTTGTATTCAAAGTATAGGAGGGGAAAAAACCAACAACAGAAAATATACACTAAGTACGAAAAAGAATACACAAACCAACAACAACAGCAAAGATAGCCAATACAATCAACAACGACAGCACTACTACTCACCGTGTCGATATCCTCCAACTCCAATGTCATGGCGTGTGCGGCACAGACAGCCGCCAGCAGCAACGCTAACAACGACAGTGACCTCATCTTCACCACTTAGCTGCTTCCAAGACCGTACAAGGTTGCAGAGAAGGACAATCGGCGCTGGTCAGGGAACTGGAGCTTGTGGTCCGGTTGTGGAGTGATACAGCCGCGGCCTGTTCTTTTATAGAGCCGGTGGTGACCTCACCAAGCCCAGGGTCACTGGTCACGGCGTTACGGTTGAGTTGAGTTGTGGCAGCTCTATCACGATGTGCAAACAGGGCTCAAGAAGCCCGTATAGTGCAGAACTAACATTGACGATCTCCAGCAATTAGGCACCTACTTCTCTTTCTATGTGCATAACATGTCTTGGAGGTTGGGGGTTGGGATACTGGGGGGGGGGGTTGGGGTTGGGAGTGTGGAAGGGGATGGAGGAAGCAGGGTCAGTGGACTCTCAGAAGCCTGGATAGCGTAAGAGGATAAGGCGGGTGGTGATGGTGGTGGTGGTGAAAGGAGGTTAGAGATGGGAGGAGAACCAGTAGAGGTGTGTGTGAGTGTGGGGGGAGATGGGGGTGGGTGGTGACGGGGGGTGGGTGGAGGGGGGACGATGGGAGAACGAAAACAGCACGTTTAAGTGTTTGTGTAAAGACTTGTCAAATGACACGATCATTGTAGATTGGTTTTGACAGAGGTAATGGAGAGTATGTGAAATCATGCAAGCGCCCTGAAGCCATCTTGTGCAGTGTGCTATCTGCCCACTGACCCTGCAGGACATCTCCCCCAACTTTCTCTCTCTCTGTCTTCTCTCTCGCTCTCTCTTCTCTCTCTCTCTCTCTCTCTCTGTCTTTCTCTCTGTCTTCTCTCTCTCTGTCTGTCTTTCTCTCTGTCTTTTCTCTCTCTCTGTCTTTCTATGTCTTCTCTCTCTCTCTCTCTGTCTTCTCTCTCTCTCTCTCTCTCTGTCTTCTCTCTCTCTCTGTCTCCTCTCTCTCTCTGTCTTCTCTCTCTCTCTCCTACTTCTCTCTCTCTCTGTCTCCTCTCTCTCTCTGTCTTCTCTCTCTCTCTCTCCTACTTCTCTCTCTCTCTTTCTCTCTCTCTCTCTGTCTTTCTCTCTGTCTTCTCTTTCTGTCTTTCTCTCTGTCTTCTCTCTTTCTCTTTCTCTCTCTCTCTCTCTCTCTCTGTCTGTCTTCTCTCTCTCTCTTTCGCTTTCTCTATCTGTCTGACTCTCTCTGTGTCTTTTTGTCTCTGTGTCTTTCTCACTCTGTATTCTCTCTCAGTCTCTCTCTTTCTCTGTCTTCTGTCTCTCTCTCTCACTTTCTCTCTGTCTCAGAGTCTTCCGTCTCTCTGTCTTCTCTCTCTGTGTCTTCTCTCACTCTAATTCTCTCTCTCTCTCTCTCTCTCTCTCTCTCTGTTTTCTCTCTCTCTTCTCTCTCTGTCTTCTCTCTCTTTTTCTCTCTCTCACTCTCTGTCTCACTTTCTCCCTCCCTCTCTCTTTCTCTCTCTGTCTTCTCTCTGTGTCTGTCTTCTCTCTCTCTCTCTCTCTCTCTCTCTCTCTCTCTCTCTCTCTCTCTCTCTTTCTCTCTCATGTATAAAATAAGTGTGAAATTGTTAACTTGTCAGTGTATAAAATAAGTGTGAAATTGTCATTGTCAGTGTATAAAATAAGTGTGAAATTGTCAACTTGTCAGTGTATAAAATAAATGTGAAATTGTCAACTTGTCATGTGTAAATAAGTGTGAAATTGTCAACTTGTCAGAGTATAAAATAAGTGGAAATTGTCACTTGTCAGTGTGTAAAATAAAGTGTGAAATTGTCAACTTGTCTGTGTAAAATAAATGTGAAATTGTCAACTGTCAGTGTATAAGTAATATGTGAAATTGTCAACTTGTCAGTGTATAAATAAGTGTGAAATTGTCATCTTGTCAGTGTATAAAGATAAGTGTGAAATTGTCTACGTTGTCAGTGTATAAAATAAGTGTGAAATGTCTATCTTGTCAGTGTTAAAATAAGTGTGAAATTGCCAACGTTGTCAGTGTATAAAATAATGTGTGAAATTGTCAACTTGCCAGTGTGTAAATAAATGTGTGAAATTGTCAACTTGTCAGTGTATAAATAATTGTGAAATTGTCAACTTTGTCAGTGTATAAAATAGTGTGAAATTGTCAACTTGTCAGTGTATAAAATAATGTGAAATTGTCAACTTGTCAGTGTATAAATAAGTGTGAAATTGTCAACTTGTCAGAGTATACAATAATTTGAAATTGTCAGCTTGTCAGTGTGTAAATAAGTGTGAAATTGTCAACTTGTCTGTGTATAAAATAATGTGAAATTGCAACTTGTCAGTGTATAAAATAATGTGAAATTGTCAACTTTCAGTGTATAAATAAGTGTGAAATTGTCAACTTGTCAGTGTATAGAGTAAGTGTGAAATTGTCAACTTGTCAGTGTATAAAATAATGTGAAAATGTTATCTTGTCAGTGTATAAAATAAGTGTGAAATTGCCAACGTGTCAGTGTATAAAATAAGTGTGAAATTGTCAACTTGCCAGTGTGTAGAATAAATGTGAAATTGTCAACTTGTCAGTGTATAAAATAATGTGAAATTGTAACTTGTCAGTGTATAAAATAGTGTGAAATTTCAACTTGTCAGTGTATAAAATAAATGTGAAATTGTCAACTTGTTCAGTGTGTAAATACGTGTGAAATTGTCAACTTAGTCAGTGTATAAAATAGTGTGAAATTGTCAACTTGTCAGTGTATAAAATAAGTGTGAAATTGTCAACTTGTCAGTGTATAAATAAGTGTGAAATTGTCAACTTGTCAGTGTATAAAATAAGTGTGAAATTGTCAACTTGTCAATGTTATAAATAAGTGTGAAATTGTCAACTTTCAGTGTATAAATAACGTGAAATTGTCACTGTCAGTGTATAAAATAATGTGAAATTGTCAACTTGTCAGTGTGTAAATAATTGAAATTGTCAACTGTCAGTGTGAGTAATGTGAAATTGTCTACTTGTCAGTGTTAGAAATAAGTGTGAAATTGTTATCTTGTCAGTGTATAAAATAAGTTCAAATTATCAACTGTCAGTGTTGAAAAATATGTAGAAATTGTCAATCTTGTTAGTGTGTAAATAAGTGTGAAATTGTCAACTTTGTCAGTGTATAAAATATGTGTGAAATGTCAACTTGTCAGTGTATAAATAAAGTGTGAAATTGTCAACTTGTCAGTGTATAGAGATAAGTGTGAAATTGTCAACTTTTCAGTGTATAAAATAAGTGTGAAATTGTCAACTTGTCAGTGTATAAAATAAGTGTGAAATTGTCAACTTGTCAGTGTATAAAATAAGTGTGAAATTGTCAACTTGTCAGTGTATAAAATAAGTGTCAAATTGTCAACTTGTCAATGTGTAAATAAGTGTGAAATTGTCAACTTGTCAGTGTATAAATAAGTGTGAAATTAGCAACTTGTCAGTGTATAGAATAAGTGAAATTGTCAACTTGTCAGTGTATAAAATTAAGTGTGAAATTGTCAACTTGTCAGGTATAAAATAAGTGTGAAATTGTCAACTTGTCAGTGTATAAAATAAACGTGAAATTGTCAACTTTGTCAGTGTATAAAATAAATGTGAAATTGTCAACTTGTCAGTGTGTAAATAAGTGTGAAATTGTCAACTCGTCAGTGTGTAGAGTAAGTGTGAAATTGTCTACTTGTCAGTGTATGAAATAAGTGTGAAATTGTTATCTTGTCAGTGTATAAAATAAGTGTCAAATTATCAACGTGTCAGTGTGAAAAATATGTAAGAAATTGTCAATTTGTTAGTGTGTAAATAAGTGTGAAATTGTCAACTTTGTCAGTGTATAAAATATGTGTGAAATTTTCAACTTGTCAGTGTATAAAATAAGTGTGAAATTGTCAACTTGTCAGTGTATAGAATATGTGTGAAATTGTCAACTTGTCAGTGTATAAAATAAGTGTGAAATTGTCAACTTGTCAGTGTATAAAATAAGTGTGAAATTGTCAACTTGTCAGTGTATAAAATAAGTGTGAAATTGTCAACTTGTCAGTATATAACATAAGTGTGAAATTGTCAACTTGTCAGTGTATAAAATAAATGTGAAATTGTCAACTTGTCAGTGTATAAATTAAGTGTGAAATTGTCAACTTGTCAGAATATACAATAAGTGTGAAATTGTCAACTTGTCAGTGTGTAAATAAGTGTGAAATTGTCAACTTGTCAGTGTATAAAATAAATGTGAAATTGTCAACTTGTCAGTGTATAAGATAAATGTGAAATTGTCAACTTGTCAGTGTATAAATAAGTGTGAAATTGTCAACTTGTCAGTGTATAGAGTAAGTGTGAAATTGTCTACTTGTCAGTGTATAAAATAAGTGTGAAAATATTATCTTGTCAGTGTATAAAATAAGTGTAAAATTGCCAACGTGTCAGTGTATAAAATAAGTGTGAAATTGTCAACTTGTCAGTGTATAAAATAAGTGTGAAATTGTCAACTTGCCAGTGTGTAAATAAATGTGAAATTGTCAACTTGTCAGAGTATAAAATAAGTGTGAAATTGTCAACTTGTCAGTGTATAAAATAGTGTGAAATTGTCAACTTGTCAGTGTATAAAATAAATGTGAAATTGTCAACTTGTCAGTGTATAAAATACGTGTGAAATTGTCAACTAGTCAGTGTATAAAATAGTGTGAAATTGTCAACTTGTCAGTGTATAAAATAAGTGTGAAATTGTCAACTTGTCAGTGTATAAAATAAGTGTGAAATTGTCAACTTGTCAATGTGTAAATAAGTGTGAAATTGTCAACTTCTCAGTGTATAAAATAAACGTGAAATTGTCAACTTCTCAGTGTATAAAATAAATGTGAAATTGTCAACTTGTCAGTGTGTAAATAAGTGTGAAATTGTCAACTTGTCAGTGTGTAGAGTAAGTGTGAAATTGTCTACTTGTCAGTGTATAAAATAAATGTGAAATTGTTATCTTGTCAGTGTATAAAATAAGTGTCAAATTATCAACGTGTCAGTGTGAAAAATATGTAAGAAATTGTCAATTTGTTAGTGTGTAAATAAGTGTGAAATTGTCAACTTTGTCAGTGTATAAAATATGTGTGAAATTGTCAACTTGTCAGTGTATAAAATAAGTGTGAAATTGTCAACTTGTCAGTGTATAAAATAAGTGTGAAATTGTCAACTTTTCAGTGTTTAAAATAAGTATGAAATTG
>JAPXFY010005139.1:0-15796 GCA_030674185.1 Monoplex corrugatus | reverse complement strand
TATACATGTTGGCAGACATGTAGGAGGATATGCGTGCAGATGTGTGTACGTGCGTGCATAGATCTTGATTCAGGCCATGTTTCAATATGTTGATATAATTCATGTAGAAGGATATTGTATCAGAACTTACTAGATGAGCTAATCGTTTGTACAACAATGTACATTTTGCTCGCCAATGACGATCACCAAAAAAGTTACCATTTTTGTGTAATGTATGTACATGTTTGTTTGATTACAATGCGTTTTCCTCAGAAAATTTGTTTAGTTATTTGCTGTTTCATTATTTTTCTTATGTTGTGTTTAGCTATGTCAGTGGATGATTTTTTCCATGAAAACGTATGTATACTTCGTCACAACGAAGATGTTAGTGTTCACTATTGTCGTAATATTGATAATTATGTTGTGATAGTGTTCTCGTTTTGTTACATATAGAATTGAAGAAAAAAAAAAGGTTTAAATGTATATATACCAGTTTATAATAATAATGGAGAACTTTAGCATTTCATCATTAAACTGTCAAGGTCTTGGAATCCTCAAAAGAGGAGAGACGTGTTTCAATATCTTAAACAAAAACAATCATTCTATTTATCTCTTGCAAGATACACACTTTGAATTTAAGCTAGAACCATACATTAGATCTGAAGGGGGATATACGTGCTACTTCGCTTCTTGCGTTTCTCAGTCCAGAGGAGTTGTAGCAATGTTTAATAATAATTTTGAATTTAAGATAAAGAAAGTCTACAATGATACAGAGGGTAATTTTATGTCTGTTTCCTGCACAATAATGAATAAAGATTTCCTACTTGTCAATATTTATGGCCCAAATAAAGACATACCAGAATTTTATGAAGAGTTAGAACAACACATTAAAGAAGTTGGGTCTTCACATGTAACCGTAGGGGTTGACTGGAACCTTGTACTAGACACCAACATGGATTGTTGCAATTATAAACACGCCAATAATCCAAACGCAAGAGAAAAGGTTGAAGAAATTACCATGAACTTGGATTTAACTGATATTTGGAGAGAGATTAATCCAGATATAAGAAGATAACTTGGCGTAGATCAACATCATTCCAACAAAGCCGTTTGGATTTCTTTTTTTATTTTTGAAAGTATGATACACAATGTAAAGGAAGCTGAAATTGTTGAAATTGTTTATGCTTATCGTTCAGACCATTCAATGATTACTTTGAAACTTTCATTTGCGAAAAATAAAACGAAAGACTTTGGAAATTTAACAGTTCCTTACTAAAAGATATTGAATATGTAGAAGAAATTAATACCGAAATTAAAATTGTAGCTCAGGAATATGCTGAACCGGTGTATAATCAAAAAGGAATTGAAAACATTTCTCAAGCAGATATTAAGTTCACAATATCAGACCAGTTATTCCTTGATGCCCTTCTGATGAAAATACGATCAAAAACAGTTGCATATACGTCAATGAAAAAAACGTAAGAGCACAGAAAATGAGAGTCAGCTAGAGACAGAATACAGTATCTAGAGCAGATAACACGTAAATCTGACCAACAGAATAAACGCTTAGAAGAATGTAAAGCCAATTTGATTGAAATAAGGAAAAAGAAAATGGATGGCATTCTTCTACGATCTCGAGCTGGATGGAAAGCAGAGGGAGAAAAAATATCGACATACTTTTGTTACCTTGAAAAGAGACATTTTATCAGTAAATCTATAACAAAACTTATTCCAAATGGAATAGAGAAAGTTGGGCAGAACGAAATAACTCAAGAAGTCGAAAACTTTTATAAAGATCTGTACAGTAATAAAATATTAGGTGAATTGGAAATAAAAGACCTAGTAAATGATATTCCAACACTATCAGATGATGAAGCAAATGTAATAGAAGGACAGATTACTCTCGATTAAGCAAGAAAAGCGCTTAAAGATATGAAAAATAATAAAAGTCCAGGCTCTGATGGATTTACAGCGGAATTCTTTAACGTATTTTGGAATAAAATAGGTTCATTCATTGTCAGATCGCTAAATGAATGTTTTAAAAAAGGTGAATTATCTGTAACTCAGAAAGAGGGTGTAATAGTTTGCATACCTAAAGGTGATAAACCAAGGGAATACATTAAAAACTGGAGACCAATATCGATGGTGAATGTATAGCTAATTGTCTCAAATTGGTACTCCCTTCTCTAATTAACGAAGATCAGACCAGTTTTATGTCAATCAGACCAGTTTTATGTCAAAGAGATATATAGCAGACAACATTAGATTAATATATGACACTAATCATTATCTAAACTTCAATAATCTTCAAGATTTACTTCTTTGTATTGACTTTGAAAAGGCGTTTGACTCTATAGACTGTAACTTCATGATGGAAGTTTTGAAAATATTTGGGTTTGGTCCGGACATCTGTCAGTGGGTCCACACTTTATACAATGAAATAAAATCAACTGGAAATACTACCACATGGTTTCCAATAGAGAGAGGATGTCGACAAGAAGACCCCATTTCACCATATTTGTTTATACTATGTCTAGAAATTCTTGGCATCACGATAAAAGAAAATGATAGATAAAAGGTATAACTATTAAAAACTGTACGCAAAAGATATCGCAATGTTCACTTTCTGACTTATGATGAATTCAGAATTTCATGCGGACTAATCTCGAATTTTATCACTTATTTTGGAAGAAGTCAAGGGATTAAAAATACATAAGAAAATTGGACCTTGACATCCATAATAACTATACTATAAATCTGAAGTCCCTTCAGATCATTTATTCAAGCCACAAAGGAAAAAAAAACCGTACTACGATATAATGACCGACAATGGTCAAGACCCAAAGTGTTGTAGTAAGTGGAACACAAACTGTCAACAGATATAAACTGGAAGGTGGTTTTCAAAAAGATTAAAAAATAACTAATGTCAAACTTAGATGATTTCAAATCCGGATAGTTCACAGAATTATTGCTACAAACAAAACAGTTAAAAATATGAAAATCAGTAACAGCGATAAATGTACCTTTTGCAATATAGGACCTGAAGATATTCAGCATTTATTCTGGCGATGTGACGCTGTTTGTCAATTTTGGTATTCTTTTGAATCTTCGTTAAATGAAAAATGTGTACATACACTTTATCTGAAATTCAACGAAGACTTAATCATACTTGGAACATCTGAGAACCTCAAAACAGATGATGTCTTTGATTTTCTTCTTATTTTTTGCAAAATTCTTCTTACATAAATGTCGAACGGAGAAAATACAATCTATTTTCATGTATTCGTACAACAGCTTAAACGGCGGTTCATGATAGAAAGATACTACATATGTGAACATGTGCTATACAACATTCGTATCAAAGTGGTCTTATTAGTTTCCTCTGATGTTTGACTCATAAACAATTGTCTCAACTTAATGTTCAGCAGAATAACTAATGAGTCCATGAATGAAGAACATCTTACAACAGAAAAGTAGATCGTGATGGAGTATAGAGGACAACCCTTTTTCTATAAAACCACAAACATCTTCTGTTCAAAGATTTTGTCTTCATAGACATCATAAGCATGCAGTTATCGCTGATGTAATTATGAAGCTGTTGGATTTCGATATTGTTCGCTTAATTATTTGTTTTTTTGTTTGTTTGTTTGTTTGTTTGATTGTGTGTTGTGTTGTTTGTGTGTGTGTATTATGTATGTTGTGTGTGTGTGTGTGTGTGTGTGTGTGTGTGTGTGTGTGTGTGTGTGTGTTGTGTGTGTGTGTGTGTGTGTGTTTCATTATTGTTTCATGTATACATTCGTGTAATTTTCTTCTTAAAATGCAAATTTATATATATCTGTTCACCTGCTACAGATAGACACATGGATGTACATGTGTATGTATATATATCATGTATATATATTATATAATATATAATATATTATAATATGTGTGTGTGTATTCATGTGTGTATGTATATGTATGTGTCTATGTATGTGTGTGCAGGTGTGTAAATATATATGTATGTATATGTATGTACATATGTATATGTATTTAGGCCCATATGTGTGTATGTATGTGTATAGATGTATGTATATGTAGATATGTATATGCTTGTTTATGTATATGAATATGCATGTATGTGGATATGTGTATATGTAAGTGTGTATATCCATATATATATAATATATATGTATGTGTGTGTGTATGTGTGTATATGTATGTATATGTGTTGCAACGAATGCTTGTTTTTCTGTATTTTGTTGAAACTGTTGATTATGCATTGTGTACATTTGGAAATGTTTGTAAATGATATTTATTTGAAAAAGAATATAAACAAGTTAAAAAATATATACATAAACTGATGAGTAAATGAAGAACAAGGGGAAATTATGAAGCAGAGAAAGTATAGTGTTTCTTCTTCATATTAGCAAGATGAATTCATAACATTTTTACATTTATTGTCGACTGCTTAACAACATCGACGACGACGACAAAAACAGCAGCAGGAACAACATATGTATATATATAACAACAAAACAAAGAAAATAGTGCTCAAACCTGGTCAGCCAACCTTTGTTGAAAGGAAATGGCATGTGATATAACAAAGGAGCATCACTTTACTTTGTCATTACTGGAATTCTGAACTACCAAAGTAAAGTGACGATAATTCATTACATCCAGTACACTGGGCACAACAGAACATGGGGTTATGGGGATGACACTCTGCTTCCAGTTTGACAGGAATACTAACTGTCCTAGGGCAGGTTGTCACATACTTTTGTGTGTATGCCTTGCTGTCTCTTGCAAAATTCTACATGCACGTATTCTGCTGAATATTTGGATGAACGACAAACATTGAGCTGATTGGATAAAATGATACTGGTTGATATTTTTTTTTCGCGTAAAGGAAGCCACACTTCGGCACTGTAACTGATGACTTGTGCAATTGACCTGTTAAACAAATTCATCATTACATTCGCTTTTATCTCTCTATCTCTCAGTATGCTTTAGGATACGTGCGACTTTATTGTATTTTGTTTGACTAGGTGGTCCTAAAAACAATGGAAATTTTCATTTTTATGGAAAACTACCTCAAAATAGTTATACTTGTCTACTTTTTTGATGTAATCTCCTCCACAGGGAAAAAGATTAGTTTAGAGAACCATTTTGCATGAACATTACAACTTTCGTTTTCTTTCTGTTGATTTTAATCCCCACCCCCACCCCCGACCTAACAACAGCTGTGTGACTGGTCTAAATTTTCGTAGCACTAATTTCATGTTAGACAAGAGGACTGTGTCATCTGCATGTAGCAGACATGGCATATTAGTCTTGGATGTCTCGTTGAGAGATGTATGGGAAGCGTCATCTTGCATCATGTCTTTAATGTCATTGATCAAAATATTAAACAGTTTAGGACTCGTTCTATTTCCGGGGAGTACTCATTTCAGACTGAAACACATCGCGTAAATCCGTTGTTTGTTTTGCTGCACACTTTCTACTTTCTGGACATGCTTTAGAAATTTCCTCTTTTCTGTCACTCTCTTTGTTTCTACCTTGTTCCTTTGTTTTCTGTCATTTCTACCTATCATTGTCCACCTTACTGGTCCATTCACCTGTATGTGTTCGATAAAGTCTTATGTATATTTTCTTAGGGTCGATTATTGGCTGCATGTATTAAGTGCATTTTTGGCTCTAGGGAGGTGAGATATGCGGAAGCAATTCTAGGTAATGTATGCCCGTTTTATATATGTTTTTGTGTCCTTAGGTATGCTTACATTTGTAGTCAGGTGTGTTTTTTTTAAATCCCCTGTGCGATAATTTGGACAGAGTGGTCAGCACTTGGGGCATGTTGTTAGATTATGTGCACGAATGTATTGATATGTGTGCTTAATTTTCTTTTCTTTTTTTTCCTGTTGAAGTTTTGTATGTTTTGAAACGGTTCTGCCCTGATATGCCTCTAAGCAGTCGGCTGGGCTTTAAACAACAATAACAATGACAATCCATTTTGTCATATTAATTATGTGTCTCTAGGACTTTTCATTATGGTTCCTACCAAAGGAATCCAGAAGTCGTCCTTTCCCCCACACGTTTAGTGTCGTCTGCAAAGTGAACATGCTGAGTATCTACGCCCTAACGCTGTGCTTACCTCAAGAAACAAAAGATCATTCTTGGATGATCTGATGTCATCATCAGTAAGATTTCAGAATCTGAGCACACCATACGGCTTGATGATGTCGATGCTTGAGTCGGATCAAGCCACTGCTCATGGCGAGACTGTCTTCAGACATGTCAGTCTTGGCAAGACAATGCCAGAGACGATAAAGTTCTGTTCCTACCGCAAGCTGTGCATCACTGTGGCCGACCTAGCCATTCCAACAGTAACAAAAGAACCAGTCAAGAGCCTTGAATGTTGGTATGATGACTCCCTGAAAGAAACGACAAGAAGGGTCGAGATCAAGCAAATAGCAGAAGAAAGTCTGCAAATAACAAACCAGTGTGGCCTCCTTGGCAAATACAAAGTATGGTGCCTGTAGTTCATGCTGATTCCAAAGCTTCTGTGGCTTCTACTATTGTACAGTATCGGCAATTGCAAAGCGCAATCGACAGAAAACAAAATCAACAAATACACACACACACACACAAAACAAATAGCTTGGAGTTCCTGCCTGGTTTTACCGACGTTGCACTACAAAATGGGGAAGGTCAGGAATTTTAATTATCCTTGACGACTCTGAAGGTAAGATTGTGAGATTAATCCAGCCCGATATGAACCTGAAATACACAAAACCTTAAACCAGAACCATACCTGGTGCAACGAAACCAGAACACATACCTGGTGCAACGAAACCAGAACACATACCTGGTGCAACGAAACCAGAACGCATACCTGGTGCAACTGAAACCAGAACGCATACCTGGTGCAACGAAACCAGAACGCATACCTGGTGCAACGAAACCAGAACGCATACCTGGTGCAACGAAACCAGAACCGCAATACCTGGTGCAACGAAACCAGAACGCATACCTGGTGCAACGAAACCAGAACGCATACCTGGTGCAAACGAAACCAAGAAAGTACCATTGGCCAATCGACCAAACAACATGCACAAGAAACAAACATACCGAATGCAACTAAACAGAAAGATACAGTACAACGACTATCCTGCCTGGCGTCTTTTGAACCAAAACCCGATTTCCTTGCTTTTGCAACGATAAAGCATACCTGGTGCAACGAAACCAGAACGCATACCTGGTGCAACGAAACCAGAACGCATACCTGGTGCAACGAAACCAGAAAGTGCACATTTTGGCCCAAGTCTTTGTCACAAACAACATGCACAAGACAACAAACAAAAAATGCACTTAACAGAAAAGAACAGTACACGACTTCCCTGCATTGGTGTTCTATTTTTGTGTACCAGTACCGGTATTTCTCTTTCCTCTTTGCTTGAACAGTAGCAGTCACTTTGATTTAGAATCCAGCCCAAGTTGAAGACTGGCAGAAAAAAGAAAGTTCAGGAGGCAGTGGACTTAGGGAAGAAAAGCCTCAAAGTCTGAGAAATAATAGGACACACACAAACGAATACATGCACATACATATATATATAAGAACATATATGTATATATGTATGTGTGTGTGTGTACATTTATGTTTATACATTTATCATGATGTACAGGGTGTTTCAAATAGAATACGCCAAAATCATTACGCAGTTTTTTCAGGTCTATAGCATTGTAGTGGACTGAATCAGTGGTTATTTGATAGAGTAGTTATCAAAGTTTGATTGGGTGTCAGTTTCACCGCTGTCGTTAGTATAACTTCCGGTGCAGCTGAATTGTGGGAAGATCAATCAAAATGGCGACTCCTCAGCAGAAGGCGTTTTGCGTGCTTGAGTTCGCGAAAACAAACGCCATTGTCACGGTGCAACGTGCTTTCAGAACAGAATTCGGCATTGATCCGCCCCATGTGAGAGCATTCGACGGTGGGTTAGACAGTTTAAAGAGAGTCGGTGTCTGTGCAAAGGAAAGAGTCCTGGAAGACCACGTGTTACAGAGGAGCAAGTGGAGAGGATTCATGATGCATTTGAGAGCAGCCCACGTAAGTCCGTACGTCGAGCAAGTCTTCAGCTTGCCATCCCTCATACCACTGTCTGGCATGTGTTAAAGAGACGATTACACATGAAACCATACAAACTAAGCCTCGTCCAAGCACTTACTAATGATGACAAGGTGATGCGGAGGACATTCTGTGAGTCAATGCTGGAGATGGAGGAAGGTGATGAAACTCTCTTTTCACGTTTAGTTTTTAGTGACGAAGCGACTTTCCATTTGAGCGGCACAGTCAATCGTCACAATGTGCGCATTTGGGGAACAGATCACCCACATGAAACTGTTGAGCATGAAAGAGATTCCCCTAAAGTGAACGTCTTCTGTGCTGTGTCTCAAGACAAGGTCAAACCTATCTCGAAATGCCCAAAACTGGCTATTCACTTTACTGCAAGCAGATTCGAATGACTTCATTTTTCAGCAAGATGGAGCACCACCCCATTGGCATCTCGGGGTTAGAGCTTATCTGAATGAAAACGTGCCTCAGCGATGGATTGGGAGGAGAGGTGCTAAAGACCTTGCTCTCTGTGCTTGGCCTGCCAGATCCCCGGACCTCACTGTGTGTGACTTTTTCTTGTGGGGGTATGTTAAAGACCAAGTTTATGTTCCACCACTTCCAGCAAGTATCGATGACTTGAAAGATCGAATAACAGCTGCAATCAACACGGTGGACCGTGACATGCTGAGGCGCGTTTGGGAGGAATTCTCATATCGGCTTGATGTTGTCCGCGCTGCCGGTGGTGGCCACATTGAGCACTTATAAAACATGAAATGAAACTTGAATGTATATACAACACATGTGTTTATGCTAGAGTTTGTAATTGTTTTCGTTTTTGACACATCACGTGATGATTTTGGCGTATTCTATTTGAAACACCCTGTATATTACACAGTTTATTAGGCTGCAGATATTTGGATTGTAGAATAAGTCATTCAATAATTCTGCTAAGCTTTCTAAATTTACAAATTAGATACTCTGTACAGTGTACTATTTGGTGAATCAAAGCATTCTGACTTCTGTCATTTTCTGGTTGTCTTTTCATCTTGGATGTGAGCTGTCAGAAGAAACACAGCAAACGCATCTTGTAGTATTTATGCAGTACTGAGAGAAGAACTTGTGACATTCATGTAGGACTTCTACACATTAATGAAGTCTGGTTGTCGGTGTAAGAAACGAATAATGCTCTTTAAAATTTCACGCATTTCAAAACTTTTATCAAAAATGTCTGCAGATATCATTTAAATGATCACACCATGTCATGTTTGCCACTTCAGTATGAATACCAACTGGCACTGTCTGATGTTCAGAAGACAGTCATTAGCATTTATAAATACAATGGTGGAATTCACTGGTAACTGTAAGATGTCTTCATGGATATCGTTTACAACAACTACAGCGACCAACTGACGTTCTGTTCTTTCCCTGTGATTTATGGCTATGGCATACGATCTTGCGATTCTAAGATCGCAAATATTTACTCAATCATATTTACTGCCTTGATTTATCACTAAGATTTACGACCGAACAGCTCAAAAACTAAACAATAAAACAAAAATATACAAAGCAAACCAATCTCACCCTCATCATACCATTATCACCACCCCCACTCGCCCGTCACCGTCACTGCTATTGTCACCACCGTCACCGCCCTCCTCAGTCTCCAGGCCATAAAGATATTGGCTCATTCTGTCATTGTACACAGCGTTGGTGTGACTGATCATGAACATTGCTATGTTATATAAATAAGACAATTTTCAGTTATTGTTTTCTCATATACGGTCACATCATTGTACAGAATGTTCATTAAGAGACAAAGAGCGTGTGTTGAGAAGCTAACAACGATGAAAAAGAAAGAACATATAATTTAGCGATATTGATTGGGTAGCTTTGGACATTTACACTGAAAAGCATATGATGAAGGGTAAACATTTACATTGATGATATCCATTGTAAAATATAAACATTTACTCTGATGACGTCTGTCTGTGAAATCTAAACTTTCATACAATGTCTATTCATGAAAATGATAATTTACATTGATATCTATTTGTGGAACTTTTAGTCAAATCCATATGTATAAGAACAGTGATCATCACTGATCAGTCTTGACATGTTCACTATACAGAAGACATAAGTTTTGACCTAAATTTGTTTTATGAGTGTTCGTGTATGTGTGAGTTGGAACAAAATTATCTAAACACGCACTTTCTTGACACATTTTATTTCATTTCTTCTGTGCACTTTGTCTACTATGTACAGCCCTACAAACTCCTCATGACACTTTCAGGGTACTACAGTTTACAGTTTATGAATTCATATCAGTTATCTTCTCCTATTCCCCTCGTGGGGATGCTGGGGGCTCTTTCAGTAAAATAGTATCCCCACTTTCTGAAATTCTGTGTTAGAAATGTCCTCTTTTCTTCACTCTCTTTGTTTCTGCCTTGTTCCTTTGCTTTCTGCCATTTCTTCCTAACATTTTAAAGTGCATTTTTGGCTCTAGGGAGGTGAGATATTGGAAGCAATTTAGCCCGTTTTTATACATTTTTGGTGTCCTTAGGTATGTTTGAATTTGCATTCAGGTGTGGTCATCATTCAGGGATGCCCTTAGATCTTGTTCGCGAATGCATTGATATGTGTACTTAATTTTCTTTCCTTTTTTCCTCTTGAAGTTTTGTATGTTTTGAAGGGTTATAGCCCTGATATGGCTCTATGCAGTCGGCCGGGCTTTAAACAACCATGTAAATCTTCTCCTGCTGAGCGAACTGTCAGGGAAATACGCTGATTTTTCCGTATTTTTTTTAAATGCTTGACAAAGGTCAGTTGACCGAAAAATTTCGCCTGTCTTGTGTGTAGGTAATATTTTCTCGTGCTCTCATTCTATTTTCATGTGCTGAGTTTCTATTTCCAGTCATTTGCTTGAAATTGTTGGACAGCTTTTTGAACACTGTCAGTCAAGTAACATTTCCTGTTTTGGATCTTGCAAGGCTGTTGGTTAGTTCTGTTTCTGTATTCGTGTATTTATGTTTACTTGATCATCGTCATCATATGCCCTGTCACATGGCGTTGGTGATCATGGCTCTCCATACGATTCTGTCCCTTGTCACTGCAAGTGCATTTCCCATCCTGTCTGTCCTCAGCAACCCTGTAAGTCCGTCCAATATTTTCTCGCTGGGTCTAACTGGCGTTTTCTTTCCTTCCAGTTTTCCTGTTGTGACCAGGTGCTCCAATTCCCCTTTCCTCATAAACTGTCCTATAAATGTTGCTTGTCTTTTCCTTTTCTTCTTTATAAGTGTTCTTCTTGTTTCTGCCACCTTCAAGGCCGTCACTTTTGTTTTCTTTGCTGTCCATGGAACTCTATGTTTACTTACGGAAGCGAATTCCGCTGATTAACTTTGCCAGGGACAACTTTTTTGTTGTAACCAGTCGCCGTGGTGTAGTGGTTAACGCAACGGACTGCAGACTGGAAGGTTGTGGGTTAGAATCCCCATCAGTACCTTCAAAAATGATTGTGGGATTTTTCGGCTCTAACCGGCTCCTACTCAGAGTTGGGCGTGCTATGGGCTCATTGGGAAGACTGGAACCACACAGTCGAGTCTCATCCACTTCACGGATGCGTCATTGAGGGTGTTGCTCAAATCTTCTGACCAACACTGCAAGTGTCTGTATCTCTCAGGCCTGGTTGACACCAGGATATATCATGATAGTAAGCGTAGAGTACAACCCTGTCACGCAGTCTCGATCCTAGATGGAACTCCATAGCATCATGATTAACATCCACATCAACAACATCATCATCGCATACCGGTAATAAAAACTGTTTCAGCTTCTGTGGCCATTAAAGTGGCGTAGAAAATGAGATGAAAAAAAAAAAGGTGAGCACTATGGTAACCTCCCTGAGTGCGATGATCCTTAGAAAAAAAAAAACAAAAAAACCAAACTTTTGTTGTTGTCGTAGGATCTTTAACATGCACTAAGTATGTGATGCACACTGGATTATGGATTATGATCTCATCCAAAACATTAAAGTACAAGGTCATCTGCAAATTCCAAGTTTTCCAGTCTCTCATTTAAGTCATTTTTCTTTTTTCAGTTTTCTGAGCAGTGTTGCGTGGAATGTGTGTATATGTGTTGTTCTGGTTGTTTGGCCCACACTATGCGTGTGTTATGTTGCTGTAAGTCTGTATTCTCCATCTGTGATGGGTAGTCTTTGTGTTTATGCACGTAAATCTCTCTCTCTCTCTCTCTCTCTCTCTCTCTCTCTCTTCTCTCTCTTCTCTTTCTCTCTCTCTCTTTCTCTTCTCTTTCTCTCTCTTCTCTTTCTGTCTCTCTCTGTCTCTATTCTTTCTGTCTCTCTCTGTCTCTCTGTCTTTGTCTCTCTCTCGTCTCTGTCTGTGTCTTTTGTCCTGTCTCTCTCTGTCTGTCTGTCTGTTCTCTGTCTCTCTCTCTGTCCTATCTATGTTCTTCTCTTTGTTTCTCTCTGGCTCTCTCTCTCTGTCTGTCTGTCTGTCTGTTTGTCTCTCTCTGTCTGTCTGTCTGTTTGTCCTCTTCTGTCTGTCTGTCTGTCTCTCTCTGTCTGTCTGTTTGTCTGTCTGTCTGTCTGTCTCTCTCTCTCTCTCTCTCTCTCTCTCTCTCTCTCAGGGCGGTAGTGGTGGTGTTTGTTGGGCATTTTCGTATTTCCCTAAGTCACCTAACACTGGCATGACTTTAAGGACCTTTAACGCCCCGTATTGATGTTCTGCATGCAGATACATACAAGGGCTCAGTCACTGGCAGTCTGCACATATACTGAATGTGGTATCGGAAAATTCTTACCTTTTGTTCATTAGCGCTATCAGGCAAGATCGAACTCAGAGCCCTCATATCTTCAGATCCTCTTCTTCTTCTTCTTCTTGGCCCACGCTGCTACACAATCATCTGAGTCCGGGCGATGAATGTAGCCGTCTTTTCCAGCTCCTGTCTGCAGCCATGGAGTTTGGTTGTCAGCGAGTGTCTATCGGCCACACGTCCTATCTTGTCACCTGGTGAAGGGGACATCTTTGGAGTTCCTCTTATTTGAAGTCCACAGCGTATCAACATAGTCTCTCTCTCTCTTTTCTCTCTCTCTCTCCTCTCTCTCTCTCTTCTTCCTCTCTCTCTCTCTCTCTCTCTCTCTCTCTTTCTTGTCTGCTCTCTTTCTCTTTCTCTCTCTCTGTCTTTCTCTGTCTGTCTCTTTGTCTCTGTCTGACTGTCTCTTTTGTCTCTGTCTGATTCTCTCTCTCTCTCTCTTCCTCTCTCTCTCTCTCTCTCTGTGTGTCCAGTGGATGCTTTTCCTTGGGTTATTGTATGCCTTTTATTTGATTATTTTCATAACATATATGTATAATGTTATTTTGGTTGTTAGTGATTTTTGTTTTTAATTTTTTGAAGTAGATCGGCGTCATCTTTGTATGTTAATCAGTGTAGGACAACAAGGAAACAGAAAAGGGCATAGTAGATAACCCTGTGACACGCCTGTTGTAGCTGTATTTGTATTCTGTCAACTTTCCGGTATGGATTTTTATTTTATTTTATCTTATTTTTATTATTCTGTCAACTTTCCGTTATAGAGAACCCGGGCAAGTAAGGCCAACACATGTCTTTCTGTTGAACTTGACTGCTTTATCATAAAGTGTAAGTATCTTACAGTAAAACTTTAAAAGGGACTTGTGTCCATAAAGCTTTTAATGAGCCATCATACATCTATCACAGACACTACATACACCACATGCACACACACAAAACACACACACGAACATACAGAAATAATATACACACACGCACGTACGAACATATACACAAATACATACACAAACACACACGAACATACACAAATACATACACGCACACACACACCACACACAACACACACACACACACACACACACACACACACACACACACACACACACACACACACACACACACACAAGAACACTTACTCCCATCACGCATAAACACGCACCAGATAAATGTCTTTTATTTCGAGATTTTTTTTATCGATTGAATTAACTAAAACTCAATATTAATTTATTTCATAACAGCATCTGTTATGAATCTGACTCATCAACACACACATTTACACACGCACATAGTTATCATTATTACTTGTCTATTATCTAAATGCGCATTTGTTATTGTAAGGTACTTGGGGGTTTCAAAAAGTGCCATGTATGTCCTTTAATACTGTCAACTACACACACACACACACACACACACACACACACACACACACACACACACACACACACACACACACACACACACACACACACACACACACACACACACACGCACACTCAGACTCTTTGGGTACTCTGAACTAAGTTTACCATTTCTGTGCGCAGTCGGGAACACTATGACTGCGTGAAACGTGAGAAGAACTGTAGAAACCTTTAGACTGTCTTCAGTGACATCTGTGATTTACTCTCTCTTTCTCTCTCTCTCTCTCTCTCTCGTTTTTTCTCTCTCTCTCTCGCTTATTCTCTCTCTCTCTCGCCTCTCTCTCTCTGTCCCCCCCCTCTCTCTATCTGTCTGCCTCCTTTCTCTCTATCTCTCTTTTTCTGTCTCTCTCACTTACTCTCTCTCTCTCTTATTCTCTCTTCCTCTCTCTGTCCCCTCTCCTCTCTATCTGTCTGCCTCCTTTCTCTCTTTCTCTTTTTCTGTCTCTCTCTCTTATTCTCTCTCTCTCTCTCTCCCTTCTCTCCTCTCTTCTCTCTCTCTCCCTTCGTTCCTCTCTCTCTCCTTCCCTCCCTCTCTCTTGTCTGTTTTTATGTCTGTGTCTCTCTCTTCTCCCTTTTCTCCCCCCCCCTCTCTCTCTCACGCCCTCCCTCCTAAGGCACTTACAATAGCGGATCGATTAATCAACACGAAGAGCATCCACCTTCCAGCATAGCACACAGCTCAACAAGCCATCAAGGATACGTGGCAGATCTATTTCCAACCCTATACCCCTTCTCCATATCACAGGTTCCACACACAGTGAATCCCAGTCCACCAACTCCGTGACCTGTAAGATCTGTCTCACTCTCAACCTGGCAGCTATCAAATGACTGACTTTAATTTTTCTGTTCGTTAGTGCGTGTACCAGGAAATGTCGCTAAGAAATGAAGCTGGGGGGGGGGGGGGTTCTGCAGTTTTGACGGGAAGCCTGATGTCGAGTCATGTTGTACATGTGAAGTGTGTCTTCCACACCATCTGTCCAGTGCTGCCATTGTTTTCCTTGGTTCTGATGCCTCAGCATCTGGTGATGTAATTTGAAGGGCTGGTTGGTTGATTGACGTCAGGTGGCCAAATCCCTTGATCTGCTCTTGGACGATGAAATGATTGACAGTTTCTTCAGAGCATTTCTCATATCTCTTCGTTTCTAATCATGTTTCTTGCAGTCTTGGTGTATGCTTTTCTGAGACATTTTCATCCCACCACCACCACCCCTATGGGGTTGCCTGGGGCTATTTCAGTATAAATAGTATCCCCACCTTCTGGCAATATCTGTACAAGAAATGTCTTCTTTTCTGTCACTTTCTTTGTTTCTGCTTTGCTCCTTCACTTTCTTTATGTAGATATTGAATGGATCGTGAATGTGTACACAGGCACCCTGGACAGGGGATCATGGATATTCTGGTATGCTTCTTTTGAGAATTTTTCCATTCCACTGACTGGCGTCAAGAGCATATGGAATTGTATTCCAAGCGTATAGACGCTGTCTTG
>JAPXFY010005138.1:0-15803 GCA_030674185.1 Monoplex corrugatus | reverse complement strand
TCAACAGTTAGTTGGGGCTGACTATCGGAAATGTTGATAGGTCATTTGTACAGGGGCCCAATCCTTTTTCCCCTTTATGGATTATCAGGTTTTTAACAAACTGACTTAAAGTTATTGTTTAAAAAATTTTCCCCTCCTTCCATTCTACCGCTCCCTATGCCCCCAAAAACCAAAAGCTAAAATTTTTTTCCCTGTTTATGGGAAAAACGTTTTTTTAAAGCCCTTTTATTACAAGCGAATCCTTTTTCACAATATGGATTGTTAAGTTTTGTGGGGTGTGTTTATGTTTGTTGATCTATTTTCCCCCCGTCTTTATTTTGGGTGACATCACATTTTTTTTTTTTTTCCCGCAATTCGTCTTCCCAAAAGTGTTAAAAATCCCGTATTTCGGGATATGCCTTTAGACTGGGGGGTAAAGGGGGCCCGGTTTTGGCTTGTGCACTTACGTCGTTTTTTTTTTCCCGTCATGAGCTAAAAACGAACTATGGGAAAATGACTTCCAATGGGGTTTTTCCTTATCTATCTATCTATCTATCTATCTATCTATCTATCTATCTATCTATCTATCTATCTATTGTCTCCCTATTTTATCTATCTGTCTGTCTCCCCTATCTATTATCTGTCTGTCTACCTATCTATCTATCTATCTGTCTATAAAATCTATCTATCTATTATCTATCTATCTATTTTCTATCTGTCTATCAATTTTACCCAATATATAAATCTTTTCTATCTATCTATCTATCTATTTTTATCTATCTGTCTGTCTGTCTATCTATCTATCTATCTATCTATCTTTCTTCTATCTTTTCTATCATCAAATCTACATAAAACATATCTGCAAAAGGCGATATTTTACTTATTAGGGGGTTCCCAAGTCTGTGAGAAAGGGAGAGGGTTTGGGAGAATAAATTAAAAGACAAATTTAAAAACCCAAATTCATTTTTTCTTTTTTGTTTTTTTGACGTATGCGGTCCTAATGTAAATACGTTATTTTACAATTCACCCCATTTAAGCCCAAAAGGGGAATGACGCTGAAATAGTCGAGTATAAAAAAAGGGCCCAAAAGGGAAAAAAGACGAAACTGGATGCCCCCTTTTTAAACTTGCCACGAATTAACCCGTTGGTTATGATAGATGCGAAAGCTGAGTGGTTGGGGACACTGATTTTTACGATTTGAAAGGTTGGGGTTAAACCCTGCTTGGGGTACCACGTGATTTGGTTAAAAAAAAAAAAAAGGGGGGGGGGGGGGGAGAATTTTCCCTTTGATTTTCCCCCAAAAATCAAATATATGTTATATTTGGTAACAAAAATTGTTTGCTGAAACCCGGTCTTTAGAGAGTTATTTTTAAAACCCAACAGGGCCCAAAATAAAAACATTCAACGTCATTGTTGTTGTGGTGGTATCGTATAGGAAATTTGATATGTCCCCCTTCTTCCACTTCCCTGGGGTTTGGGTTAAAACCCCCTCGGCCATATCAGCGGGGGGTGGATTTCGAAGTAAAAACTGGGGGAAGAAAAAAAAACCACTTTTTTTTTTTTACCGGGCACATGGTTTATTTTAAATCCCCTGGTCCCTACATAGGGCGCGGGACTCTGGGGAGGGGGTTAAGGTGTTAATATGCACCTTCTTTTCATTCGTAAACTATTTTGTTGTAGGAATGTATTTATCATATAATGTATTTGTATAAAAAAGTCAAAATTTTTACCTCCTCACGAAGCTTTAAAGCATCGAATATAAAAATCGCCCCATTTTTTGGGAAAATTCTAGATTGTTAAAACTTTACGCCCGTATTTACGAGGGATCAGAGCTTTATCTGATGATTCCATTATGGATGCTTTTTTCTTGTCTTTATAGACTGGACACTTAAACAGGAAAAAAGGGATTCCTTTTTTAAAAAAAACTCGGGGGAAAAAGGGGCAGTTTTTTTTTTTTTTTTTTTCTAGCATGATTTCCCGGGGGGGAAAAAATTTGTTTAAAGGGGGTTTACGTATAAAACTTTAAAATTTATTTTAGGCAATCACGATTTCTTTTTTCCCAAAATAGAAAATTAACAGGGCATTTTTGATTACTTTTTTTTGCCCCATCAAACCAGCTTTAAAAAAAAAAACAAAAACAAAAAAAAAACAACAACAACAACAAAACAACAACAACAAAACGACAAGGGAAATTTTTAGTATGTGTTGACCTGGTGGCGCCTGAACGCTTTTTCCCGTCTATTTACGCACGGGAAAAACAACCCCATACGTAATTTAAAGATTTGTGGTCCAGTCAGAAAGGGCGGTGGATTACAAAAAGCATCCACCTGCGGCCACATACAGAGGTTGTTTGTTTGGGTTTTTGTGTGTGTTGGGTGTGTTGTGGGGTGTGTGTGTGTCTGTGAGTGGGCCTGCCCGTCTATCTATTACCTACCCACCTACCCACCCCATCTATCTATCCCATCTATCTATCTATCTATCTATCTATCTATTTGTCTTTCATATGGGGTTAAAGAAAATATAGACATAGATATGCAAAAGTGATATGTATGTATGTATGACAAAATTCCATAACTTTTTTATTTTGAAAAAAAATAGGGGGAAAAAAATGTTTCCCACACAGAAAAACACGTAGTATTTATAAAAAAAACATCCCTAATTCATTCCATGCCCATTCGTTTGTTTTTTCATAGATTAGTAGAAACAAAAGGGTTGAGGCATTAAGGAAGATTAGGGAAAAGACAGGCAACATTTATAGACCATTTTATGAGGAAGGGGTTTTGGAGCACCTGGTAAAGGGAAAAAGCTGGGGGGAAAAAGGAGCACCAGGTAGATCCGGGGAAAGGGAATGCTGGACGGACTTGCAGGTGGTGGGGATGAGGAAGGGGGGGGGGATGCTAGGGGAACGAAAGATAGAGAGGGTTGGAAGTCCATGGTCGCCAATTTCCCTGCGGCAGGGCATTTGTTTAATGATGGTGAAAACAAAATAATTGCTGAACATAATACTGCAAATATTAAAAAAAAAGTTTCTGGTTTTTTTTTTTTTTTAAAAAATTTTCTGTGTGAGAGAACCGTTAAATACATGTGAAAAAAATGGCATTTAATGACTTTCATCAATGATCGCCAACGCCTGCGGCAGGGACATGATGATGATGACATCAATTTTGACGATGCTGAAAAAAATAAATCCTTTAAATCATATAAACGTCGGTAGATTACGGAAACATGAAAAATCCGGTGCACGCCAACAGAAGGCCAAGGTACTGTTTTCTTTGGATTTTATCTCTCCTACTCCACTTGAATTTTCAACCAGCCCCCCATGTTTTCCCCAGTGCACGTGCACCCTCCCCGCTCTGTTCTTCGCACTGCGTGCGTCTGCCTCATCAGCCCCGTTCACAACCAGCGTTTGTCTACTTTTTCTTCCCACTCGTGTCAGAAAAATCGGGACTGTTTGTGTCTTTTCCCCCCCTGATCGACCTTGACCCTGACCGGGTTGAACACTTGAGATCGCTGAAATGGGCCCCAAAAATCCCCCCCGTCTCGATCATGTCGGGGTGGAATGCGCAAGAGACGTACGTTTCCCAGTGGTATGATGTACATCGCGTCATGGCAGCAGGGGTCTGCCTTCTGTTCCTGTTTGATACCCATCCGTCCCCCAGCCGCTGTGCTCCCAAACCCCGATAACCTCATTCTTCACAGCCGGGAAAAAGAAACTACGCACTGATCATTGACTCTTGCACTGTTCAATGCTCAGGCCCTGGTACCAGACACGAGAAGAGATCCGCGATCAACTTTATCCATGACCACGTCGCGATTTTTCGCCCTCAATCGGACTATTGGTGATCTGCTGGACATGCACGCCCCCGCCACCAGACGTAGTGTATCCCAGAGACCACCATCGCCCTGGTTTTCTGCCGTTGGCCCTGATCTTCTTAAGGCCAAGCGTGAACGCCGTCGTGCTGAAAGACGGTGGCTGAAGAACAGCATTACTATCAATAAACAGATTTTTCAGGCTGCCAACAAAACTGTCAATGCTATAGTTGACTCTGCTAAGTCTGCCTTTTACAATGCGAAAATTATTGCATGCTCTACATCAAAACAGCTATATTCCGTTACTAATACCCTCCTTGGCAAATCAGATAAATCTCCTCTCCCATCATGCTTTCCCCCTGCCCGTCTAGCACAACATTTTTCAGATTTTTTCATTGATAAAATTAGGTCCATCCGTTCCAGTCTTGACTCCCAGCCCATCTCTCAACCTCCTATTCCCGACCTTCTGTTTCAAGGCACACCACTTATTTCTTTTCAGCCTGCTTCTGAAACTACTATCCGCAATGTAATCCGCCATTCTGACATCAAGACCTGTGAGCTTGATCCTCTTCCAGCATCTATCTTAACACACTGCCTAGATACTTTGCTCCCTCACTTCACAACTGTCATCAACAATTCCCTGTCATCTGGTATCTTTCCCTTTTCCTTCAAATCTGCCCTGGTCAGACCTCTTTTAAAGAAACCTAGTCTTGACCCCAATAACCTCAAAAACTATCGACCTGTTTCCAACCTACCTTTCTTATCCAAAGTCCTTGAAAAAATTGTTCTCGCACAGATCTCTGATCATATCACCGCCAACAACCTCTCTTACCCTTATCAGTCGGCTTATCGCACTGGACACAGCCCTGAAACTGCTCTTGTAAAAATTGCAATTGATTTTCTGACTGCTCTTGAATCAAAATTCTAAATCTCTCTTCTATACTCTCCTTGATCGTCTCGGGCTGCATTCGACACCAGTCGACCATTTATCATTGCTCACACGTCTACGATAAGTGTTCGGTATCTCTGACATCGCTCTGTTTGGTTCCAGTCCTTACCTTCCAATCGACACTCAAAACAGTCTCTGATCTGTTGTTCTTCTTTCATCCTCTGCACCCGCTACCCTCAGTTTGGTGTGCCCCAAGGCTCTGTTTTAGGTACAACTATTTGTGTGCTGTACCGAACAAACCCCTCTTGAAAATTATGCGACTTCACTCTATGTCCCATATAGTTTTTCTGATGACAACCAACTTATTACTTTGGTTCCCTCCCACAAACTGTCCCTCTATAATCAGACAAACCCCAAGGGCATTTCTGAATGTCACTCATGGATGACTGTAAACAGATAAATAAAAAACTTAACTTCAACCCCATTAAACTGAATCTTAGCCTTATTCTCTCCCACCTACAGTGGCTACGTGGTTCTTCTTTTTCCTTCCTCTGTCTGTCTCCTGCCTGCTTGGATCTGACATTCCACTATCTTCCATGGTCCGCAATCGTTGGGAGTTCACCTCTTGATAACACCCTGTCCTTGAAAATATCACGTCCAGAATGGTTTGCAGTTATGCTATCTTTGAGATACGCAGAATTTCTTCTATTCGCAATATCACTCTCTGTCGAAAGCCACCAAAACTCTCCTCTGTGCCTTGTTCTCTCTTCGTCTCGACTATGGCAACTCCCTCCTCTCGGGCTGTCCTTTCTCTGCCATTCAATAGCTTCAAAAAGTTTCAAAACAATGCCTGCTAGGCTCATCTTCAGAAATCTCGTTCACCTCTCATGTCACATCCTCTTCTAAACTCTCTTCACTGGTTACCTGTTGAAAAAGAGAATTGCTACAAGATTGCTTTGTATTATGTTTTAAGTTTTCAACAGGTCTTGCCAGCCCCCTTACATCTCTGACCTCCTCCATCTGTACCCCCTCTCGTCAACTTCGTTCCTCGGGGCTGATACTCGTACTTCGCCATACCATTCTGTGCGCACTAAAAATTATGGTCATCGCTCCTTTTCCTATCAGGCACCCCTGTATCTGGAATCAGCTCTTGTCTCTGTTCGCCACTCTGCAACTCTCACATCTTTCAAGTCCTTCTCTGAAAACCCATTCTCCTCTTCCAGTCCCTCTCATGATACTATAAAGACTATACCACTAACTTCCCCAAATCCCCCTTGTTGTCTTTGAGCCTTGAATGTCGGCTGGTGTGTGTGTTGTGTGTGTGTGTGTGTGTGTGTGGGTGTGTGTGTGTGTGTGTGTTTGTGTTGTGTGTGTGTGTGTTTGGTTGTGTCTGCGTGAACTGGAAGCGTTAGGGTCTCTCCCTGTTTTCATCAGATTAGGCGCTATATAAATGCTCTTTGTTTATTATATTATTAAGAACAGATTATGTTAGACTATGCAGCAACATACGCTGCGCAGTTTGGGCAAAACACCTTTGTGTATTGTGTGTGTATAGTATATATATATGTGTGTGTGTTGTGTGTGTGTGTGTGTGTGTGTGTGTGTGTGTGTATGTGTGTGTGTGTGTGTGTGGGTGTGTGTGTTGTGTGTGTGTGTGTGTGTGTGTGTGTGTGTGTTTCCAGAAAGATGTTAACGCTCACCGCCTTTCAATGACACGCAATGTCAATGGAACATATGTGTCTTTTTACTCCACGTTTACCGCGCATATTTGTTGTTTCGTGTCCACTATGGGAATTATCATTTTTGTATTTCACAATTCAGCTATTGTTCGGTGTCTGCGGAGCCAAAACCAACATGTTTATTGAGAGGTCTTGGCCTATTTACGGGAAAAACAGAGGCTTGTGCATGTGGGGAAAAAAAAAACAGATGGTAAAGCCATTCTGACAATTTATATTTTTGTTAGGAAAATACATTTTTGTATAGTTCTCTCATCCAAAACCTATATTTGTAGTCATGGCACATTATATCTTGTAGACAAGTCCAGAAATACAGACACGGGCTCACACCAACACACACATACAACACACACACACACACACACACACCACACACACACACCCACACACACTACCAACACATACACACACACACACATTACAGACAGACAGACCCAGAGAGAGAAGAGAGAGGGAGAAGGAGAGAGATGAGAGGAGGAAGAGAGAGAGAAAGAGGACAGAGATAGAGACAAAGAGAGACAGACAGAAAGACAGAAAATAGAAGAGAGACAAGAGAGAGACAGAAAGAAACAGAGACAGAACAGACAGCCGCCCACAGATAGGACCGACAGGCCTGAGAATGAGACAGCGAGAGAGAAGAGAGAGAGGAGAGAGAGGAGACAGAGACAGAGACAATAGGAGAGAAGACAGAGACCGAGAGAAACAGAGACAGACAGACAGGACAGGACCGATAGACAGACAGAGGGAGACTGCGAGAGCCAGAGAGAGATGAGAGAGAACTCAGAACTCATAGATAATGTTTATTGTACATCGGCACTTAGGCCAAATACATGAATGGGGGAAGGGGAGGGGAAGGGAGATCAGGTTTTCTTATACTATTATACACGTGGATACTATCAAACTGCAGTTGAACTTCTATCACATTGTCCCCTTCTTCGTTACCGTCACATTAAGCTGGGGCTACATTCATCTTTGCATTTACAGCAGTCCTTTCATTTGTATTTTAGTCCCATCTTCCTTATGGCCAGTTAGAATATTTGTCATTAACAGCATCTATACTCATTCATCCAACTGAGTGAGTAGAGAGAGGGAGTGAGAGAGAGAGGATGAGAGAGAGAGGATGAGGAGAGTCATACACAGCATAACACACACTCCATACACACACACACACAACACACTCATACACCACACACACACACACACACACAACAACACACACACACACACAAGTCAGAAAACACACGTCATAAACTACACAAATGAAGAATTACATAGTGACGAGTTCTGAGCCATACCTATACATTCTAGCCTGTGGTTACTCCAACAAGTGCATACATGATCAGCATCACAAACTATACACACACAATCATTCATACAATTAATACACAAATGAATACAAAGTGACAAAGTCTTACTCATTCGTACACATTTGCCTATCGTTGTGCAAGCATTTCCATACATGATAAGATCACGGAATCTACATTATGTATGGTATCAAAATTACTGTGACTTTGAAGAAGCTTTCATTGACAACGAAACTAGCTATGCGTCGAGGGCATGATTATATAACTGATAAACTTACAATCCAATAAAAAAAAAACAGTGTGAATAATTGTTTAAAAAGTTTACTACAAAAATGATGTTTACACATCTTTCTAAAAAAGGCGATTGATTGCAGGCACTTATTTTTTTGATATGTGAGACCTTGACTTTGAGACTTTGTTCTCCAGACTTATGCATTTGCGATTTTTCAACACCTCCACTATCTGACCCAAAATTTGGTAAAAAATCCATCAAGAAACAGTTGAGAAAATCGTGTTTTTGTATATGTTGCCGAGCAGGCTAAGCTTTGTCAAATATATGTTCTTGAACATTCTTGTATATCTTTTAAATATGCTGCACCTTACCTGAAATAGGCCGTCTGAAGGTCACCACCATAAAACTCACTGTATACTATTCTCTCTGTAATGTCATTAAACTTCTCCGGCTGTAATGACGCCTGTTCAGTCCCTATACAGTGTATTAGTCCAAAGTATTTGGCGGCAGATAACTGTGAACTGTGCTGTCAAATATGTTACGGTGCACTGTCAGTTTATTGGTCCCATATTAATTGTCCAGTATGGATGATGTAATCACACTGTATTGTTCAATATCGGGTAGTGTAAGTTGCTATATTGTGAACATCTTACGGCACTAGATCACAACGAGGAAAAAACTTGAACTTGTGTCGTCTGACTGTACAGGTATTTCACTATAACATAATATAACCAGCAACGTTTGTTTTTTGCGGTGCAGGTCACTGTTATCAGTCCAAAATAGTTCGACACCTGATCGTTGAGAAATGGCCAGCTTGCACAAATGCACCTCGGTATTGTTCAACTCGTTTTAGAGCGCAGGTTTTTTTGTTTTTTGTTTTTGATTTTTGTTTTTTTTTTTTTACTTGTTAAATGAACTTGTAGACTTCAGGAACTTCAGCGCAGATTGGGTATTTCTTACTGTTGCTCATAGATCAAAACATAATCTGACTTTTGAACATCACAACGCGTTTTACATTAACTTGAAGATAGTTAGCCGTGTTAAGTTTTTCGACCCTTATTTTAGGCGGGAAACACATTTGTTGTTTCTCTGCTGTATATTTATGATGCACGTAGTCAAGTGTGGCAGCCAGTTACCAGTGTCTGTTGTTTCATTTAAACACAGCTTTGTGTTCTATCCGTTTCTTCGCTTTCCGTGAAATAAAACGCTAGTAAAAAAAAACAGAAGAAAAGAAAACGTTTGTAGTTTCTGAGTGAATTTGGCTGAGGCAAATTAAATACGAGTACACAGGAACAGTTGTATGGAAAAGTCGCTGTGGAGCAGCTCAAAAACTTGCTATCTAGCCTTTCCCAGCGAAAAAGGAATTAAGCATTTCGTTCGTTTTCATTCATTTTTTTAACGCGCTTTGAGACTCTTACCATTTTCTTGCCCAACACTCAGAACATAGGCTGCCATTTTCAATCCATTCTAAGACAACAACGAAAATAAAGGTCTCTTGTTTCGCCTAGTCACGAGTGAGTGTATCGTTGTTCAGCATAACAACTATATTTACAGCTAGCATTCCTCTCTGGGTTTCTCGTTCGTCGACACTAACGCCTGTCCAATACAGTTCTGACCGGATTACACTTTTTGTTAATAATGATTATGCACTAATTAGCTGAGCTACACTTTTCTGACAGATCTAGCCTTTTTTTAAATAAATAATTTTGAGCGAATTTTGCCAAGCTACACCTAACCTAAACCTCTGTCAACCCAAGTATTCGAGGGATACGGTTTTCGGTAGCCAGTATCGCTAAATTTAGCTCGCGCCACGCCTTCAAGTCATGATCGTTTGACGATCACAAGCTGACTCGTTGTATCTGTCGGAGGCAGTCCGTTGACACGTAGTTCTTTCACTGTCCCTCTTGTTTTTCGGAGCATGCCATCACGTAGGCACAGTCACTTCTTACAAACTTGGCACCTATGGAAGACAAACCCTTTAGATTGAATGACTGAGTAATGCATCACTGGCTATCAACGGCCAGACCTGTGACGGGGCCCACATGACCGGTCAGTGACCGTGTCTATGGAGTAAAGAAACCTTGCCAGTCTCTGTCTTCCTATATGTGTTGTTTGTTGTGGTCCATTCACGTGGCTCTACAGTTCTTCCCCCCATTCATGCAACTCTAGAGAGTTCATCTGTGTTTTGTCTTTTTTTTTTTCTTTTTTCCTCTCTCTCTCTCTCTCTGTCTCTGTCTCTCTCTCTGTCTGTCTCTCTTGTCTGTCTTCTCTCGTCTCTCTCTCTGTCTATCTGTCTCTCTGTCTCTCTCTGTCTCTTGTTCTCTCTCTGTCTCGATCTCTCTCTCTCTGTCTCTCTCTCTCTGTCTCATCTCTCTATCTCTGTGTCTCTGTCTCTCTCTTCTCTCTCTCGCTTCTCTGTCTCTCTCTCTCTCAGTCTCTCTGTCTCTGTCTCTCTCTGTCGTATGGTCTGCTGTCTCTCTCTCTCTCTCTCTCTCTCTCTCTCTCTCTCTCTTCTCTCTCTCTCTGTCTCTCTGTGTGTTTGTCTTGCTCCCTTGTATCCTACTAAGTAGCGTAGAGGCAGTGGCTGTCTGAATCATTCAGTGAGCCTGACGCTGTTCGTGTGTAAGTGAACATGCTGTTTCATCAGAACCAAGGCAGCGTTCTCAGGAGATTGGTTGGCGGGAGTAGTAACCATGCCGCCTGCAGGTGACAATCAATAATCACATGCCTCCGGGGGTGTTGCACAGGCTTATTACTGCCACCTCCAGCACAATTCTGTGTCTTCCCCTTCCCCCCTCCCCTCTGTCCCCTATCAATCTTTTTTTTTGCCATTAGCAGTTTTTGCCACTCTAACACTCCGTCCTTTTCCTGCGACAGTAGTATTATGTTCCCTTACTCCCCCTCCCCCTCCCTCCCCCTACGCCCCCGTCCTATTTGTTTGGTAGTTTCGTTTCATGGCACGCCAAAGGTTTGCATTTTTTTTTCTGTATAATCAACATGACTTTTTGATTGAGGAATTGTTGATGGCACATGACTTTGAATGCAGTACTGGATTATGGCAACTTGACTTTTGATGCGGTATGGAATATGGCAACATGATTTTGATGCGGGTATGGATTATGGCAACATGATGTTTGAATGCAGTATGGTTAATGGCTACATTACGTTTGACGCCATTCACAGCTGTTGGCAGCCTACCGTTTGATGCAGAATGGTTGGTGGCAACATGACTTTTGATGCAAAATGGCTGATGGCAACTGACTTTTGATGCAGATGGTTGGGGGCAAATACTTTTGTTGCAGAATGGCTGATGGCAACATGACTTTTGAGGGGTTTTTATGGTTTATCGCAACATGACTTTTAAATTGCAGAATGGTTTGTAGCGCATTGTGGAACTGCTTTTGATGCTTTGGTTGGTGGAAACTTTTGTTTTTTGATAAAATTAAGGAAAGGCAACAAGATTTTTTGGATGTTGCGCTGGCGAGGGAAACATAACTTTTGATGCGAGGGTTGGGGGAAAAATAATTTTTGTGCGTTGGTTGTTGGCAACAAAACTTTTGATGTAGAGGGTTGATGGCAATTGACTTTTGATGCGTGGGTTGGGTTTTTGGCAACATAACTTTTGATGTAGTAGGGTTTTTGAGGGGCAACATGACTTTTTGATGCATTTATGGATGTTGGCCCCTAACTTTTGATGTATAGGGTGATGGCAACATAACTTTTGATGCAAATGGTTGTTGGCAAATAACTTTTGATGTATAGGGTTTTGATGGCCATGACTTTGAGCAGTTGGGGTTGTGGCAACAAACTTTTGTTTAGAAGGTTTGATGGCAACATGATTTTATGAGTAGGGTTGATGGGGCAACAGATTTTTATGTGTAGGTTGATGGCAACTGACTTTTGATTTTTAGTATGGTTGGTGGGCAACATGACTTTTGATGTAGTAGGGTTTTGGGTGGCAAATGACTTTTGATGTGTATGGTTAAAGGGCACATGATTTTTGATGTAGTTGGTTGATGGAACATGATTTTGAGGGCAGTAGGTTGTGGCAAATGACTTTTGATGCAGTAAAGGTTGATGGCAAATGATTTTGATGTATGGGGTTTGATAGCAACAGACTTTTGATGTAGTAGGGTTTTGGTGGCAACGATTTTGATGTAGTAGGTTGATGGCAACATGACTTTTGATGTATAGGGTTTGATGGCAACAGGGGGGACTTTTGATGTTTTTGTTTGGGGAACAGGTTTTTTGATGTAGTATGGTTGGTGGGCAACAGACCTTTAATGCTTTTTGGTGATGGCAACTGACTTTTGACGCATTGGTTGATGGCAACTGACTTTTGATGCGATGGTTTATGAACATGCTTTTAAGCAAAATGGTTGATACGCATTGAGGCAATATGACTTTTGATGAATATAGTTGGGGGGAAACTGATTTTTGATCCCCAATAAAAGTTTGGAACAGACTTTTTTGTATGCCTGGTTTGATGGAAACACAATTTTGAGCAGTTGGTTGATGGAAACATGACTTTTGTTTTGTATTGGTTGATGGCAACAAAACTTTTGTGTGTATGGTTGATGGAAACTTTGATTTTGATGTAGGTGGTTGATGGCAACATGATTTTTGATTAGTATGGTTAATGGAAACATAATTTTGTTGTAGCAGGGTTGTGGCAACATGACTTTTGAGCAAAATAGTTGATGGCAACATTTTTTTTTGATGCAGTTGGTTGGGAACTGACTTTTGATGAGTATGGTTGGTGGCAACAGACTTTTGTTTGTATATGGTTGATAAACATGATTTTTTGAGCGTAGGTTGAAGCAACGATTTTGAGCAGTATGGTTGATGCAACATGTTTTTTTATGCAGTAGGTTGTGGCAACATGAATTTTGACGCTTTACGGGGGGATGGCAAAACATACTTTTTTGTGTACATGGTGAGCAAAAGATGAATTTGATGTTCATGGCTGATGGCAAAACATGACTTTTGATGTATCAGGCTGATGGCAAAAGGAATTTTGATGTATCTGGCTGATGGCAACACAGGACTTTGATGTACTGGCTGAGGGCAAAACATGACTTTTGATGTATCATGGTGAGGGGCAACTTTTGATTTTGATGTATCAGGGTGATGGAAAACATGATTTTTGTGTATCACGGCTGATGGCAAAAATGACTTTGATTTTCCGGCTGAGGGCAAAACATGACTTTTGAAGATTATGGTGAGGCAAAACATGACTTTTGATGTATCAGGCTGATGGCAAAACATGACTTTTATGTATCATGGCTGATGGAAAACATGATTTTGATTATCAGGGCTGAGGGGAAAACTGACTTTTGTGTATCAGGGGCTGATGGCAAAACAGACTTTTGATGTTCAGGCGATGGCCAAAAATTGGGATTTTGACCATTATGGCTGTGGCAAAACATGTTTTTGAGTATCATGGTGAGGGCCCCAAAAAAGAGAATTTTGATCCATCATGGTTGATGGAAAACAGATTTTGACGCATCACGGCTGACGGCAAAACATGCTTTTGACGCTTCCCCGGCGATGGCAAAATATGACTTTTGACGCATCACGGCTGCGGCAAAACATGTTTTTTGACGCATCATGGTTGATGGCAAAACTGACTTTTGACGCATCACGGCTGTGGCAACTTGACTTTTGACGCATATGGTTTTGATGGCAAACTGACTTTTGATGATCGGGATGATTGGCAACAGGATTTTGACGCATCAGGGGTTTATGGAAAAACAGATTTTTGACGAATCAGGGGCTGGGAAAAAACATGACTTTTGACGCATCACGGCTGCGGCAAAACATAACTTTTGACGCATCACGGCGGGACGGCAAAAAACATGACTTTTGAGCATCATGGCTGACCGAAAAAAACAGACTTTTGCAATCAGGCTGATGGCAAAACTGACTTTTTGAGCATCTGGCGGGGGGAAAACTACTTTTAAACACATCAGGGGGATGGCAAAACATGACTTTTGACGCTCATGGCGGGGAAAAAACATATTTTGACGCATCACGGCTGACGGCAAAACATGATTTTGACGCATCACGGTTTATGGCAAAAACATGACTTTTGAGCATCATGGCTATGGAAAAACATACTTTTGAGCATCATGGTGTGGCAAAACATGACTTTTGACGCATCATGGCTGATGGCAAACTTTACTTTTGACACATCTGGTTTGTGGCAAAACATATTTTTGGACGCATCATGGCTGGGGGCAAAAACATGATTTTTTTAACGCTCATGGCTGAGGGAAAAACATGCTTTTGACTCACGGCTGACGGAAAGACATGATTTTTACGTCAGGGCTGAAGGCAAACATGATTTTTGGCCAGCATGGATGATAAAGAGCGCAGATTCAAACCCAAAAAATAAACCAACCCCCATGTTTTTAGACAGCAAAAAATAGGGGGCAAGAGCCACGGGGGCACTCTGGCCCTTTTTTTTCAAATTTTTAGTTTTGTCAAGTGGGATTTTTCGCATTAGGGTTTTAGGTAACACATTGAGAATATGACCAAAATTAAGAAGTTTTAAAGATAGTTTTCAAGAACAGGGAAAAATAGACCAGAAGTCAAATAGGTTGTACAAAATTAATTCACAAAAAATTACGTAAGAATGAAAAAAAATCATGTGGTGGATACAAGTTTTTTTTTATAACAAACACACAAAGCTACAGACATATGCATTCAATACACGGTCAACACACACAACATACACTTTACCACAACCACACACCCCACAGACACAACACACACACACACACACAAACAAACAAACATCACACACCAATCACACCTCACTACAACACTCCTCACACATACTAAATCCAAAAACCACTCACACACACACTCACTCCACACACCATCACACAAACCACACACACCACACACACACACACACCACACACCAACACACACCCACAAGCAAAATTTCAACACACCACACACACACACACACAAAAAACCGCCACGCAAGCCACACACTGACACAGACAGAGAGAGAAGAGAAGCACACACAGGGGCAGAGACAAGACAGAGTAGAGACAGGATAGAACAGATAGGACAGAGACAGAGAGAAAGAGACAGAGGCACAGAGGGAGGAGGAGTTTACAAATCTTGACCAACTTTAAAAAAAATCCTAAGAATTTTATAATCAATGCAAGTTTTGTAGAGTTTTAAAAACAGATATGTTCTGATTTTTTCTTTCGTTATTAAGTAAGTGATAATGTTTTTCATTAAAGAACTAAGAAAGAGTTACATGCTGTTGGGCCAAAAAAGAGAATTTTGATGTCCCCCGTAGTTGAGAAACGTAGGGATGGTCAAGAAGAAACTTTTTGAACTGAGAGTTTGGATGATTTTTGGAACGGAAGAGTTGGAAGAAAAAAATTCTTGTTGGCTCGTCCAAATTCAACGGACTCATAACGCATAACACCCTAATCAGACTTTTTTTTGGGGTATGGCGATAAGGTGACCAACACCGAAGTCCTGACCCGCGCTGCCTCCCAACCATGCTTTTCCTGTGAACAGCGTCGGCTGCCTGGTTGGGCCACGTTCGCCGCTTTGGAATAGGTCGATCCCAAAAAAACATCCCCTTTTGGTGGGTTGCCCCGGGGCAGAAAACATTGGGCCCCCCACAGTGAGATACAAAGAGTTTTTTAACGTGACAAGAAGGGGCTTGAGATCAACACTGATCCTGGGAGGGCCTCGCAGACGACCGCAAAGTGGGGAACCCTCTCAAGAAACAGCTGCGGAAATTTGGTGAGGGCAACTGTTTATTTCGCAGAGAAAAGCGAGTTTTTGCAGAAAAGGGATGACAGCCAACGAACACAGCA
>JAPXFY010005137.1:0-15807 GCA_030674185.1 Monoplex corrugatus | reverse complement strand
GTCCCTTTGTTGACCACTCCGTTAATTTTTATCGCACAGGGGATTTAAAAATATCCTGAATGCAAATTAAAACAAACTATGGACACTACTTAATACAGAAACCCAATTATCAGCCCAAAGAGATAGCACGTAAGATTTATCGAACCATGCAGGTAATGGACAGCGGGGGAAAAAAATTTTGATGGAAAAAAATGACAGAAAGCGAAGAAGGAAGAAAGAAATAGAGTGAGAAAAAAGAGGAAAATTTTAAAGCAAAAGAATTTCCAGAAGTATATTTCTACTGAACGATCCCGGCAACCCACAGGGGGGGGGGGTTTTGGGGGGTAAATGTGGAATATGGGTGGTGTGGTTGTGGGGTTTGGGGTGTGGTGTGTGTGTGGGGTGTGTGTGTGTGGGTTGTGGTGCGTGTGTGTGTGTTGGTATGTGTGTGTGTGGTGTGCGTGTGTGTGTGGTGTGTGGGTGTGGGTGGGGTGGGTGGTGTGCATGTGTGCATGTGTTATGTGTGAGCATGTGCGAGTGTGTGATTGTGTGTGTGTGTTTTGTGTGTATGTGTTGTTGTATTGGTGTGTGGTGAGTGTGCGTGTGTGTGTGCGAGGATGTGTGTGATGACAACAACAACAAGAGCAATATTTTAGTAGTTAGTATAACAATGATAATGATGATTAATATAATAATGATAATAATGATAGTTTAAAGTAGTAGTAGTAGTAGTGGTAGCAGTAATGATATTTACAACACGCCAAATCTTGAATCAAAAATCAAACCAAGGCGCACACTCCCAACTTTCACCAAAGCAATCGCCAACAACGACCAAACATGTAGGGCACAAAGCATCCCAATAACTGGGAGAGGGTAGACACAGGGGAGTAGGGTGTGTGACCCCCTTTACCCAAAACCATCTTCTTCCCCCCAAAAACACACACACAGAACACCACCAAACACCCCCACACACACAACACACACACACCACCACACACCCCACAACTGTCTAAAAGCACATGCAAAAAGGACTTAAAGAAATAAAGAAGAAAATACACACACACTCACATAAAAACACAAAACACACACACCCCACACACACACACACACACACACACACACACACGCACACACAAACACACAAAACACCACACAAACACACACACACAACATATTCCACATTTACCCTCAAACACTCCCCCTGCTGAGCTAAGGTACACTCAAGACTGTTGGAAAGAAGGACCCTTGACCCAAAGTCGCCTTTCTCTGTCACACCACATATATTTTCTCTTTTTCTTTTATCGTTTTTCAAACCACATCTTCATCAAACTAGTGGCAAAATTAAGTCTCCAAAGAACTGGTGAAAAATACAATTGCCAGTAAAAAAATGAGACACCCAGTGAATAAATTATCATTTCAATTTCCATCAGATAGATGAAGAATTGAAGCTTCCAGTAAAATAATATAAAAACAGCACCCAGACCCGTCCCCATTAAAAAGCGACTAATTAGTGAACACACAGACAGCAGCAGACAAGTCCACTTTAAAAAAAGGCTGATTAAAGTCTCCAGTAACCGGGTTGAAAAGTCTCTAAAACAGGTGAAAAAAAAAAAACCCAGAATCAAGATTATCTGCGATACACTTAATCTCTGTAAACGGTAACAAATCAAATTTGAAATAACGGTTACAAACACCACCATGAGCTTTTCAGCTACTTTTAAATTTTTTCTTCAGATATGACAGCTTGTAATGAGAAGAATATTGTATGGTCGATTTTGATGAACTTGGTAAAAACGAAACACGTCACAAATTTAGGAGAGACGATTTTTTACTTTTACTGTGACTTTTTTATTCACCAGTTCAGCGAATAGTTAAATACTATGTCCACCTTTGAATAGCCTGAACCCAGGAAATTTTCAAGTTACATAAGAACTCAGTGATGAGATTTAAAATTTGTCTTTTTTGACAGTTTTAAAACTTCTTTGTGAAATAGCTTTCTATATTCTGACAAGGGTCTAGTGGACAGAAGAAGCTGCAACAATCAAAAGCAGAGATATTTTATTTCATAGGAGTTTTGTCCAGTTTTCTCTTTTCAGTTAATTTTTGTTCGTCTGTGGTGGTTGTTGGTTGTTTGGGTTTTATAGAAGTTTTGTGGAACTTTTCTTTCAGTGCACTTTTTTGTCTATTGGCTGTTATTTGTTTTATTATTGGTGCTGTCATTCCTGCTAGTCTTCTACAGCAAATTTCTATAAAAAAGTCTTTTGTCGATGGCGTTTTGTCAGTCTAATCTTTCAAGACACTTCAGCGTCTTTTTTGTTAACTGGAATATTCTGTCTTTTTGCCCTTGAATAATTAGTTTCATTTGTTCGCTTGTTTGTTTGATGGCGATTTCTTTAGTGTTTAAAACCTTCACTCCAAAACAGGGTCTTTCTTCACTGCACTTTTCAGATAGTTTTTTTTTTTTTCCTTTCATGCATTTTTGTCAGCATAATGGAATTCTCTTCCACTTCCTTAGTTTTAAAATGTTTCAGCTATTTTGTTTCCCCTCTTTCGTGAAATTTATTGCAGTCTCACGAAAAAAAAAATCATTCAGAAAACAGGGAAAAGGGTTCCACTCCATTGATTTTAAACACGGCCATTGGACATTTTACTGTCGTTGTCGTCGTAGTCATCAGCGTCGTTGTTGCTGTTGTCATTCTACGTGTTACAGGTTGCGATTTTCCATCTGGCAAGCTACTATAATGTTTCAGTGTCCATTTTCCCTGAAGTATACTACAATGATTTGATTTCTTCTTGAGTTATTTTTGTTGTTTTTGTTTGGCTTGTTTTTATCACCTTGTTTTTATTTCTTGCATTTTGTTTGTTGCTGGCATTTTTTTTTTATCTGATTTTAACGGTAATGCCTTTCCGAAACCCATGTGACAAAGTTTATAAGAAGAATATTTTCAACATTAGCCTTTTTTTTTACAGATTTTTTTTTGTCGATGGCACTTTGTCAGTCCAATCTTTTTAAGGCGCTTCAGCGTCTTTTTTGTTGACTGGAATTTCTTCTCTTTTTCTGAGCTCAAATTTAATCAAGATTTCTCTCTCTTCATTTTGTTTTGTTTTGTTTCTTTTGATGACGTTTGTCTTTAATATTTAAAACCTTCCACTCCCCAAAAAAGGGTTTTTCTTCACTGCACTTTTGGGATTTTTTTTCTTTTCCTTTCATGCCTTTCCTCAGCGTTTTTTACTTAAAAAAACATTACTTGATAAAGTACAGAACCGGGGAAAAAAAAAGAGTGTGAGATCAACTTATAAATAAAAGCCGATCGTAACGCCCTACAACAAACTAAAAAAGGGTTGTTTTTTCACTAGTTTTGTCCTATACAGAGAATGAGGTCCTATGGATCCATGCAGGGTCCGAACATTGGCTCACCCCTTCTTCTCAGTTGAAGTGTCCAAAACTGTTCGCTGGCTATTTCTGTCCGTGGGTGTCGGGTGTTAATTGAATTAAAAGCTTTTTGAGGCTTCAGTTTTTTTTTTAGGGGGAGCTTCACCCCATCCCTACAAACTGTGCGCATGTGTGCTGTGTCCGGGTTTACTTCATCCACACAAATAAACAACCACACAGCACACAACACTCCAAACTACTCACCACATATAAACACACACGATACACATAACAACAACGTACCACTTAACACACACAAACACATACACACCAACACAAAACACACAAGACACAAAACACACACACAACAACACACAACACAACACACACACAACACACACACACACACCACACACACACACACCCACAAAAAACACACACTATAAAAAGACACCCCACGAACCATATAAAAAACGTTGTAATTTCTAGGGGGCAATGTACCGGAAACGCAAAAAAAAAGTTTCCAAGATACGAGTATAAAAAAAAAAAGAAAAAAAAAAAAAAGAAAATTACGAGAAGGTGGGGGGGAGGAAGGAAGAAAGAGAAAGCTGGGAAACAAAATGAAAATTAAAAAGTATCTTCCAATGGTGTGGATATCAGCACACAGGCCAAACCTTTATGTGCACTGCTTGTCTTTTTGTATAAAAAACAACAGGAAATGGGATCAGCGAAGAGGGGAAAAAGGGAAGAAAAAGAAAAGGGAAAAAGGGAAGAAGAAGAAGGAGGAGGAGGGAAGGAGAAGGAGAAAGAAGAAAAGAAGAAGAATAAAAAGAGGGGAAAACAAGAAGAAGAAAGGTGCGGAGGAGGGAGAAGGAGGAGGGGGAAAAGAAGAAGGGAAGACGAAAGAGAAGAAGGAGGGGAGGGGGGAGGGGGAGGAGGAGGGGAAAAAAGAGAAAAAGATAAGAAGAGATGTGCTGATGGGGGGAGATTAAAGAAGAAGAAAGGAAAAAAGGAGAAAAATGTTTTATATTGAGATGGATGATATGAAGAAAAGAAGAAAAGGGGAGGAGGAGGAGGAAAAAGGAAAAGGGGGAGAAATGAGGAAGAGATAAAAAAAAAAAAGATATTGGGGATAAAAGATGAAACAGAGGGATGGTAAACTGCACATTTTCTAAAATTTAACTCCAAAGCCCTTTAACACACGCCATTTGATTCCCATTGATCAGGGGCCGCTATCTTTACCACACACGTTTTTTTCAATGTCGATCAAAAAAGTTTGTTAAAAAGGTAATGGCTTTTTTTATTCGCACAAAAACGATAAGGTTTTCTCCGGAAAAATTAGCTAAAAGCCCAAGTTTTTTTATTAACAACATTTTAAAAGAAAATTCGTTTATTCCCCCGAAAATGATTGCAGTATCACACTACAGAGAGAAGAGAGAGATGGGGGAGAGAGAGAGAGGGGGAGAGGGGGGAGAAGAGAGAGAGAGGGGTGGGAAAATCAGAAAAAAGAAGCCCCAAAAACCAGCCGATAACAAATTCCCAAAAACTAAAGTGGGAAGGACAGAGAAAGGTGGGTGTAAAAACCCAGGAAAAGCAAGCAAGAACCAAACACATCAAAAACTTTTAACACTCTAGTTCTTTGAGCATGTCTATTATGGTTTTTGTGTGTTTTGTCTTTGTTTTGGTCTGGTGTCTCCGGGTTTCCACCCCTCAGTGCCCGGGTTTTCCTTTCTCTTTAAAAGATCTCTTGTTTTTGTCGAGAGTGGAGCCCCTGTTCTCTATCAAAATTTTAAAGGGTCTCGGTTGCCCCAGCCTGCAGGGGGAGTGGTTGTACATCTACTTTACCCTCCTTTTTGTTACAAATTTAAATGTTGTTACTTGTTTTTTTTTGTTGAGGAGGGACTATCTTTAACTACATTAAGTATGTACCCCGTTCCTAAGTTATTAGCTGCAAAATGTTTTTTTGTCTTCTTTTAAAGGTTTTTTTTTTATATTACAGTGCTAAAGCATGGTTTGAAAAAGTTGTTTGCAATAAAAAGGGAATATTATTATCATTATTACTTTTTTTGCCTAAAATTGAAAATAACCCTCTTTTTATCTGTCTCCCCCCCAAAAAAATTTTTTATAATGCTTACTTCAGTCAGTTTTTTGGGATTGCTTTTGCTCTACAAATTTATAAAACTTTTTAAAAATTACAGGAAAAAAAAAAAATCTGTCGACAGAACCTGTTCTGAATATCAGATCGCAGGGGATGGAGTGTTGATAATCATAAATAAACCCCCTATAATCACACATAAAGGAAAAACGAAAAATTTTAATTAAAAAGACGGGAGGCAAGTGGGGGGATAGGGGTGAAAGAATATTTTCGAGAGACTAAACGTACTATGAGCAGTTTTTTTTTTTGTTTTTTTTTGAAGTGTTTTTGGTTTTTTTTTTTCAAGAAACTAAAGAGCACAGGATTGCACTTAACCTTTTGACTCCCGTACCCATCCACCAACTACAAAACTTAAACTTTTTACTCCCTCACCCCTTTTTCCCCCATCTATTTGCGGGAAACTGGGGTGGGTAGGATGAAGAAGTTTAAAAGGGGTTAAGTTTTTGCTTTGCTATCTGGGTTTGACCCAATGAAGGATGCTGGTGGGTGGGGTTTTAAGAAGTCAAAAGGGTTAAATTTTTGCTTTTCTAGCATGGTTTACAAAGAGGATTTCTGGTGGAAAGAGTGGGGGAGTGAAGGGTTTCGCCCGTGTGACACATGCTAATCTGAACATTCATGAATAACCACATAGATATAGAAACAAGTCAGGGAAAAAAACCAGAGGGAATTCCCCTACTGGGGCAATGTTTATGTCCTCGTTTAGTATTTCAGACTGAGGGGGTTTGAATTTTAAGTACCTACTTTTGTGTGAAAGTACCCCCCGTGATTTTCTATATTTTGGGCCCTTGGCCATATCTTCAGACATACAATTGCAGTAAAAAATGGTAATGAGGGGTCATTCCTAATATGACCGTAGCAGCGGTCTTAGTAGCAAACATCAACTTTTTTAACCCGGCCCAAAACAGGCAGTTGTGTCTCCCTAACTTCCAGAAAATACGAGCAGCTAATTAAAAAAAAAGGACGTGAAAAGGGACGAAAATGGGGGAGAGTGGAGTTTAAAGCCGTGGATGAGGGAGATATAAGGGGGTCAGGGGGACTGGGCAGGGGTGAACAAGGGGTCATCTCACACAACAACACGACCTTTTTCCCACTGGCCTTGTTTTTCATTGGGTTTTCCTTCTTGGGCATTCTCTTTTCTTCCATCATGGTAGCTTGTTTACCCCGTAGTGTTTCCTGGGGTCTTTTAGTTTGTCAGTGTATCTTTCTGTTTGTTTTTTGAGGCTTTCGTCCCATCTCTTATTTTTGTTTGTTTGTTGGTTGTCCTGCTGTTTTTTATTTTTTTTGCCACTGTCTTGGGTTTTGTTTTTCTTTGCTTTTCTTTCTTTGTCAATTTTTCCCTTGGCTGTCTGTCGCCTGCCCCGCCTGCCTGCCTGCCGCCTGCCGCCTGTTTTGTCTGCCCCTCTGCCTGCCCCCTGCCGCCTGCCTGCCTGTTGTCTGCTGTCTGTCAGTCTCTCTCTCTCGTCTCTCATTCTTCTGTTTGTTATTATTTTACACCATTTTTTACGGGTTTCCTTTTAAATCAGCAGACATAAAAACTTTTCACAGTCGACATGAATCAGTTTTTTTTAATTATTCATAACTCAATTTCAATTGATTAGTGTATCAAAAAATGTCCTTTATTTCCTATTCTTTTTAAATTTAAAAAGTATTTATCAAAACTGGGGTTAAAACAAGTGACCTGTTAAGCAAGTTTTTTCACTGTTTTCGGGGGTATACTGTTTAACGTTTTGGGGGAAATCGTATATGTTTCACCTGTAATTTTGTTTTTTATACTGGTATTTCATGGATGGAGGATCGGCGTGCTTAGTCTTTTAAATGTCCCTCACTTTTGGGAGTTACACTAAATTTTCAGATTGAGAGTTTTGATTTTATTTCAAAACATTTATTGGGCAAGGAATTTTTTTAAACCCCAAGTATTGTCCCAGGCATTTGTTCTGTTTCCCAAATTGTAAACCACCTTTTGGTGTTGACCCCGCACTGATTCAGTGTGTCAACACACTACCAACCATTAGTTATGTGTGTGTGTGTTGTATGGTTTTTTATGCGGTTTGTGCGTGTGTATATGTGTGTATTCTTGTTTAGTAGTCGTGTGGTGTGTTGTGTTTTGTGGTATGTATGTATGAATTTGTGTATGTATGAATGTTTTGTGTGTGGGGTGTGGGGGGTTTTTGATCATGATCATCATCTCCATCGTCATGCGTTCTCATTATTGTATTGTGAACGAAACCCAAAGGACCACTCGTCTCCATACAGTATCATAAAAAAGATACAACAGATAGAAATGTGGTGGAGAATTCCTGTGTGCTCTGTGTTCTCTTCGTTACAGCCCCCCCCCCCCTCCCCAATGACAACACAGGTTTCTTTTTTGAGGGAAGGAGGTGAACAACGACAGGAAAAAAGGGAAAGGAGGAAATGGGGGAAAGGGGAGCAGGGGGGTGGGGGGATTGGAGACAAGGGGGGGGTGGTTGTTTTTTTGGATAAAGGATGATAAAGATGTTTAAGGGCATGTTTGGGAGGGGAGGGGGAAAGGGGAAAAAATAGAAAGAAAAATTTTTTAAAGGGTGGGAATATTCTTGAGGAAAAAGGGAGAAGAAAGAATGATTAAAAATGAGGGGAGTAATATTCCATCCGAAACTACTTTTTTTTTTAAATAGGGGGTTAAACAAATCTTTAAGGGGCAAAATTTCCCACTATCTTCCTGGGGGGCGGGGGCTAATAGTTAAAAAATTTTATCCCTTTGGGGGCCCCTCTTTTTTGGAGTGCCCCATAAATTTTGGTATCCTTTTTTTCCTTAATAATGATAATGACGACAAACAACAGTGATGAAAACCCCCCAGGGACGAAATTTGGGGACGATGATGGCGGTTGATGACAATGATGAGGGACGAAAACCAAAAAGAAAAAAAGGGTTTTTTAACAAAAAAAACCCGACAAACGCGCCCACGCCCCAACGAGGGACGACGCCCTTTTAAAATGATGAGGAAGAAATAATCTCACCATTTTTTTAAACCCAAATAAAACCCGTTTTTTATAAAAAGTTCAAACCCAATTCCACTGTTTCCCCTTGACAGGGTTGTTTTTTACAGCAAAAGAAATTTTGTAGTCCTTCCTGGTGGGGGGCTGGTTTTTCTGGAGCTTTTGGCCAGTGATGTGTTGGGATCGGGGAATATCCGGGCAAGGGGCCCTTTAAAAATTGGACTGTTATGGTTCCCGGGGGCCAATCCCTGTTTTGGAAAGGGATTAAGGGTCGGGCTTCGGGGTTTTTGGTTACGGGGGGATTGGGGCCAAAAAAAGGGTTTTGGGCCCTAAAAAGGGTTTTTCGGCCCTTTTTACGGGGGTTACGGGGGGGGGCCGGGAAATTTAGGGGGGTTAATTTCCAGTTTTTTAAGACAAATCAAAATTTCGTAATAAAAAATTTTTTTTGGGATTCCTGATATTTCTTTTTTAAAGAATAATTATGTTCGGTGGAAAGGTTTTGGGGATAGTTGTAGGAACAGAAACCAGTTCCTTAAATCGCCTTTTCCCTCCCCCTTTCTCTCCCCTCTCTTTTTCCCCTTTTCTGTTTTCCCTTTCTCTCTCCCCTTTTTTTTTCCCCCCCCTCCCCCCCCCCCCCCCCCCCCCCCCCCCCCCCCCCTCTCTCTCTGTTTTTTTTCCCCATTTTTCCTGTCAAAAACTAGCCGCAAAGGAGGGAAATTTATGTCAATTTTTATTCATTTTAAAATAGAAATTTTTTTTTTTTAACCCAAACGGAAATCTAGTTTCTTCTTTTTTGGGATAAAAAGGGATTGATTGGGGCCCCTTGGGTTTTGGTAAGCATGTAAAGGTACATCTTTTTTTTTGTTTATTTTTGGAAGGTTTTTTGTTTTTTTAGGGGTTAGGGGGGTTTTGGGTTTTTTTAAGGGGTGTGTTGGGGGGGCAGGGGTTTTTGGGGTTGTGTGTGTGTGTGTTGGGGTTTGGGGGGGGGGGCGCGCTTTGTGTGGTTAAAATCAAATTTTAATAATTCTCTTTTTTAATGAAGGGAAATGTTCTTCCATTGTTTTTGCGTTTTCGGGTTTTACTTGTTGATGTTTTATGGGTAGATGTAAAAAAGGTTTTTTTATGTGTCAGATTCTTAATCATTTGGGCTTAAAATCACTCATCACTCACCCCCTCCCCCACCCATTCAATCCCCAAAACCAATTAATCAATCAATCACCCAAATACTCACTCCCCCATAATCATCCTCATCCACATCATCCACCCACCACCATCCCCCCACCCAAATCCCTCCATAGTCAGATCACTCACTCAGAGTTAATATCTGTTGTGTTTTACTTTAATCTTTTACCCTCAGTGAGTAAGGCTTTGTATCCATTCAATGATATTCAAGCATTCTCTTTTTCTTGTTCTAAAATTTTTAATGAAACATTTTTACAAAATTTTGTTGTACCATAATTTGCTTTAAGAAAATAAAAATTAAAATGAAATGCCTTTGCACTCAGAATCTAAGCACTCATGCCCCGCTCAACTGTCGAAGGCCAGAAAAATTACAATTTCAACTTTTCAACTTTCATGATTATCGTGTGCTTTGAGCGGTGTTTCCTGGTGCATCCCCCAAATTTTACCCCTACGTATGGTGTTGTGTAGCCGCATATTTTTGTCATTTTTTTATATTGAAAATTAATATATAAGAAAAGGAAAAAAAGCTTATGAAAATGAAAGAAAGCACCCCTTTGGGGAAAAGCGTCACAATAAAGGCCAAACCAACCTCAGAGCTTCCCAAATGGTGCCGTTGCAGCGCCTGTTGCTCGAGTTTTTGCCTGAGATCCCCACATGAGGGTCCACAAATGAAGTGCGGGTTGGGCTTCATCGACCCGATAGTCGACCATATATATACAGACAGATAGATAAGATATAGATATAAAGAATTCCAGACCAAAAAGGGATAAATTATTAAGATACAAAACATTACTCCCCTTTTTTCAGGGCCCCTATGACTACGGGGCGTCCCCGGGGCCACGGCAAAGGCTACGCACCTTTCTACCCCCAAAGGCTAAATGGATCTTACTATGGAAAAGGTAGGGCTTCCCTGGCAATGGCTTGTGGATTCCACTGAACTGAACTATTATCATGTAAGGAAGATTGTACTAAGATATTTCGAGTGCTGAAAATAAATCCTTTAACGATTTTGGCACAAAGTTTGAGTTGTCGTTTTTGAATGATTTTTTTTTGTGATGAATTTACAAACTATTTCTGTCTTTTGGGTCTTTTGCAGTGTCTGTCTGTCTGTCTGTCTGGTTTTCCCCTTTCCCTTTTTTTGTTTTTTTTTTGGGGGGGGTGGGGATGTTTTGTGTGTGTGTGTGTGTTGTGTTTTTTTTTTTTTTTTTTCTGTGTTTTTTCCGTTTTTTTTTTTCCCTTTGTTTGGGTTTGTTTTTGTTTTGCTTTTGTTTTTTTTTTTTTGTTTTTTTTTTTTTTTTTTTCCCTTTTTTTTTGGATTTGTTTTGTTTTTGTTTAACTCTTGCACAATTATCCGGGAATTAAAATCAATTTTTAAATTCATTAATAAACCTTATATTTTTATCTTTTCCTGGATGCAAAAATTTACGCTCTTTCAATTTTTAAAAGTCTTGTGCACTGAACTAAAAATCTGATATTGCTTTTTTCAGATTTATCAAATATCTATTAGATGAATCCAAGGGTACCGGCTGAAAATTTTAAGCGAAAATATTTCTTGATGTTTTGTGCCTTTTTTTTGTTTCCAAAAATTAGATATACTGTATTTGAGTTGCAGTTTCTTTTTTTGGATTTTGAGTTTATTTTCATTCGAAGTTGATTTTTTTTGTTTCGTACACAATTTATTCCAAATTTATGGAAAAATTTTTTAATAAAATTTCAAACCCAAATTTTCTTCCCGTACATTTATGGTTTCAAGCTTTTTATTTCTGTTGTTTGGTATGTTTTATACACACAAACACAAAAAAATTATATATTTTAAAAATTAATATTTTTATATTTTTTATTATATATATTTTTTTTAAAATAAAAAATTTTATTTTTTTTGTTATTTTTTTAAAACCTTTTGCCCATTCTAAGCCATATGGGGCTATAACCGTTTCAAACGTAAAACAATCTTTAACCCCGGACCAAAAAAAATGACACAAAAATTTAAGTAAATTTTAAAAATGCATTCCCAACATAATCTAAAAAGATGTCCCTGGGTTGACCATCCGTTCAATTTTATCGCCAGGGGATTTAAAAATCATACCTAAAATTTGCAAAAAAAAACATAACTATGGACCTAAACAAAAAAAACGGGCCTAAATTACCTAAAATTGCTTTCCGCATATCTACTTCCCTACCGCCAAAAATCTACTTAATACATTACCCAATTACAGTCCTAAGAGATAGCAAAAAGATTTTAATCGAACACATCGGGTTTAAATGGACCGCAGGGCAAAATTGATGGGAAGAAATGACAGAAAGGGCGAAGAAGGAAAAAAAGAAATAGGTGAAAAAAAAAGAGAAATTTTTCTAGCACAAAATTTTCCAGAAGGGGGGATACTATTCTACTGAACGAGTCCCCCGGCCCCCATAGGGGGGGTGTTTTGGGGGGTAAATGTGTGAATATGTGTGTGTGGTGGTTTTTTGGTTTGGGTGTGTTGGTGTGGGGTGTGTGTGGTGTTTTGTGTGTGTGTGTGGGGGGGTGGTGTGTGGGTTGGTGGGTGGGTGTGCATGTGTATGGTGAGCTGTGAAAAGGGGGTGTGATTGTTTTTGTGTGTATGTGTGTTGTGTGTGTGTGTGGGGTGGTGGGTGTGTGTGTGGTTGTTGGGGGGTGCGTTGTGGGTGTGGAGGATTGTGTGTAGACAACAACAACAAGGCAATAGGTAGTGTAGTAACCCAAATAAAAATGATGATTTAATAAAATAATGTTAAAAATGATAGTAGTAGTATATTTAGTATTTTGGTGTAAATGATATTTACAACACGCCAAATCTTGAATCAAAAATCAAACCAAGGGGCACTCCCAACTTTCACCAAAGCAATCGCCCAAAAACGACCCAAAAGTAGGGCCACAAAGCACGCAAAAAAATGGGGGGGGGTGACCGAGGGGAGAGGGGGTGTGACCCCTTTACCCCCGCCATCTTCTTCCTCAAACACACACCAACACACACACCCCCACACACACCACACACCACACACAAAACACACCACACACACATACACACACCATACAACACACACACACACACACAAAACACACACACACACCAAACACCACACACACACACACACAACACACAAAAAAAAACAGAGAGCTAAGGTAACTCAAGATGTTGGAAAAGAAGGGGCCCCTTGACCCCCGTCGCCATCTTCTTTTCACACCATATATTTTCTCTTTTCTCTTTATCGTTTTTCAAACCACATCTTTTTAAACTAGTGGCAAAAAATTTAATCTCCAAAGAACTGGTGAAAAAAATACAATTTCCCCTTTAAAAAATGAGGGGCACCCCAGTGAAAAAAATTATCATTTTTTAATTTCCATCAGATAGATGAAGAATGAAGCTTCCATAAAAATTTTAAAAGCAGCAGACACGCCCCATTAAAAAGGGACTAATTAGTGAACACACAACAGCACAGACAATTTCCACATTAAAAAAGGCTGATTAAAGTCTTTCAGTAACCAGGGAAAAAAGTTTTCTAAAAAAGGTGAAAAAAAAAAAAAAAAAAAAAAAAAAAAAAATCAAAAAATTATCTGCGATTACACTTTTTCCTGTAAACGGTGACAAATCAATTTGAAATAAAAGGACAAAAACCACCATGAACTTTTCCAGCTATTAATTTCTTCTTCAGTATGCAGTTTTGAAAAGAGAAATTTTTGTATGGTCAGATTTTGTGACTTGTCAAACGAAAACACTACAAATTTGGAGGAGATTTGTCTTTTACTGTGACTTTTTTTATCACCATTCAGCAAAAAAGTTAAAATTACTAGTCACCTTTGAATAGCTGACCGAGGGAATTTTTTCAGTTACATTTTAAAAAATCGTGAGAGATGAAAATTTGTCTTTGGGCAGTTGAAAACTTCTTTTTGAAATAGCTTTCTTATTCTACAAGGGTTAGTGGACAAAAGCTGCAAAATCAAAAAACAGAGATTTTTTTATTTCAAGGGTTTTGTCCGTTTTTCTCTTTTCAGTTTTTTTTGTCGTTGTGGTGGGGTTTTTGGTTTTTGTTTTATAGAATTTTGTGGAACTTTTCTCTTTTTCATGCACTTGTTGTCTATTTGCGTTATTGTTTTAAATTTTTGGTGCTGTCATTCCTGCTAGTCTTCTATAGCAAATTTCATAAAAAAAAACTCTTTTTTCGATGGCGTTTTGGGCAGTCAATCTTTCAGACACTTCAGCGTCTTTTTTGTTAACTGGAATTTCTTTTTTTGCCTTGAATAATTTAAATTTATTTGTTCGCTTTTTTTTTGTTTTTATGGCGATTTCTTAGTGTTTTTAAAAACCCCCTCCAAAAAGGGGGCCCTTTTTTCACTGCACTTTTTAGAAGTTTTTCTTTTCCTTTCAGCCATTTTGTCAACATAATGGAATTCTTTCCACTTTCCTTTGTTTTTTAAAAAGTTTCAGCTATTTTTTTTTCCCATTTTCGTGAAAATTTATTTCGTCTCCGAAAAAAGTCATCCCGAAAAGAAAGGCTCCACTCCTTGATTCAAACCGGCCATTGGACTTTTAAAGTCGTTTTCGTCCGTGTCCACGTCGTTTTTTTGCTGTTTATTTTTCGTGTTACAGTTGGAGGTTTTTTCCCCAAATTTTTTTGGCAAGCTTTAATGTTTCGTGTCCCTTTTTTTCCAAGTATTTTACAATGATTTTATTTCTTCTTGAGTTATTTTTGTTGTTTTTGTTTGGCTTTGTTTTTATCACCTTGTTTGTTCTTTTTTTGTTTGGGTTTTGGCTTTTTTTTTATCTATTCAACGGTTAATGCCATTTCCGAAACGATGTGACAAAGTTATAAAAAAATTTTTCAACATTAAATTTTTTTTTTTTTAAAAAAAAAAAATTTTTTTTTTTTTGTCGATGGGCTTTGTCAGTCAAAAATTTGGGGTTCGGTTTTTTTTTTTGTTGACTGGAATTTTTTTTTCCCTTTTTTTGACTCAAAATAAACAAGACTCTCTCTTCATTTTTTTTTGTTTTTTTTTTTTGATGACGTTGTCTTTAAAATTTTAAAAACCCTTCCCCCTCCAAAAAAGGGTTTATCTTCACTTGCACTTTTCGGGTATTTTTCTTTTCCTTTTATCCATTTCCTCAGACGATTTTTTTCTTAAAAAAACATTTCTTGATAAAGGACAAACCCGGGAAAACAAAGAAAGGGGATGATTCAATTACTGAATCTTGCACGAAAACGTAAAAGCCCCCTACAACAAATGAAAAACGGTTGGTTTCACTGAGTATTGTACTATGACGAGAATAGGTCCTTGGATTTCCCGCAGGTCCCGAAAATGAGCTCATCCTTCTTCTCAGCTGACGTGTCCCCAAGCTGTTCGCTGGTATTTCTGTCCGTGGGTGTTTAGTTGGAATTGAATTTAACACTTTTTAGGCTTTTAGATTTATTTTTTAGGAGGCTTTCCCCCCCATCCCTACAAACTGTGCGCATGTGTCTTTAGCCCCCGGGTACATTTATACACACACCCCACACCCCAACCCCCCCCACCAAAAACCACACAAAAAAACAACCCCACACAATAAAATTTCCCCCAACATATAAAACAAAAACCGGGATAACCCACACACCACCACACAACCCGTTTAAAAACACCCTTACACAAAACACACAACAAAACACTTACACACACACAACACACAACACCAAAACACACACCCACCACACAAAAAACGACAACCCCCCCAAAACACACCACCAAAACAAAGCAAAAAAAAAAAAAAAAAAAAAAAAAAAAACCAAAAAAAATTTTTTCTTTTTTTTTAATTTCATAGGGGGCAGATGTTTACCGGAAAACGCAAAAAAGTTTTTCCAAAAACGGAATTTTAAAAAAAAAAGAAGAAAAAAAGAAGAAAGGGCTGAGAAGGTGGGGGGAGAGAAAAGGGAAGGGAAAAAAAAAGGGAAAGACTGGGAAACAAAAGAAAAAATTTAAATGTATCTTCCTGGTGTGGATTTTAGCACCATAGGCCCCAAATTTTTGTGCGTGCTTGTCTGTTTGGATCAAAAAAACAGGAAATGGGATACACGAGAGGAGGGGGAAAAAAGAAGAAGACAAAGAAAAAGGAAAAAAAAGAAGGGGGGGAGGAGGGGAAAAAAGAAGAGAAGA